>JAJHIY020000501.1:442500-482500 GCA_022114975.2 Lampris megalopsis | reverse complement strand
AGCGGTTAAAGGACTTCCGTTTCCATTTCCAGAGCTAGAGAGTAGATGATCCTTCATTAAGATAGTATCTCTGTTGTCCAACAGCACGTCACCCAATAGATGACTCGTATTTCCATTTTCCACAAGTTATCAAGTCCACAACTGACTGCTGATGGTGCCTCCTGTTGTCCGCCAGCAAGTCATCCATTGATTAAAAGACTAGTATTTCCATTGTCTGCCAACAAGTCATCCGGTGATTAACAGACCAACATTTCCACTAGTCCTTCATCCAGTGAGCAACGAGACTGGTAATTCCATTTTCCTCGAGAGTCATCCAGTTATAAGTGAATTGGTAATTCCAATATCTACCACCATGCCTTGCAGGGACTAACTGACTACTGCTCCCCTTGTGCACAAGGAAACAACCCCCTCATACTTCCATCACATGTCACCCAGGGATAAATCAATTGGTCTTTACATTGTACACCCCATAAACCGAGGGCAAAGCCTGACCGACGTCCAACTCCAGGTGAAATGTAGCAAGACGTCCCTATTTGGACACTTTTAAGTGTTAAAGAAGTGGTAATTAACTGTTTCTTTACGTCCTCGTAGAGAAAATCTGGTCACATGATTAATTTTTGTCTCCCATGATTTCCTGTACTGGCAAAGTTTACCCTCATGTATGACTGACAGACCTAAATCTAACACAGTATTCACAGGCTTGTTTGACAGCCGCCAAACTTACATTTGTTCACTCTTTACATGGCAGCCTAGACAGTTCTCTCTTGTAAAACCAAAATTTGACGTTTAAAATCTAATTATTTCGACTACATTTCCAAATGAATGGTTTGTGCAGGGTCCGGAACAGGAAATCACGAGATAAATGTTGAGGTCACCTTACCACACTTCCTGCTCTGTAGTAGTCAGTTAAGGTGTGTAAATATTCTTCTGCTCCAAAAACGTGCAGGGTTCTTTGCGCTTCATTTCAACACCCCCGCCCCCCCAAAATGTTTTCTTCATAGCAACCAATGCAAAATGGTCTTGGCTCGGGCTGCTGTTTGCTCAACTCCAGGCCAAATAGTATTTTACTGCTGTCGTGTAGTACAACTCCGTAACCCCAACACTGATGAATTTCCTACTTTGATGGAAGGACCTTGCCCTATTGTGGGCTTAGTGAGTGCGTAGCCGACTGAATAATGAAATTTACTCCAATGCATTTTATAATTGAAAGAATATATGTGTCTGAAATGTAGTTTTCCTCTTTATCTAAAAAATACAGACAACTGCAGTGGACAGAATAAACAAATTATTTGCATATTTTTTGATCTGAATACCAAATGGGTGAAATGTATTGCCTCGCATACATATTATATATATATATATATATATATATATATATATATATATATATATATATATATATGTGTGTGTGTGTGTGTGTGTGTGTGTGTGTGTGTGTGTGTGTATGTGTGTGTGTGTATGTGCATATATACATACGTACATATATACACACATGCATACATACATCTATACATACATATATGTGTGTGTATATATATGTATGTGTGTGTGTGTGTGTACATTTATAATATATGTATATATATGTGTGTGTGTGTGTGTGTGTGTGTGTGTGTGTGTATTTTTTCTTCCAAATTTCAAAATACTATTTGACCCAGAATGGTATTTATTGGCATCCTCTCTCACACAACAGCCCTGTTTACAGATTTTATTCAGTGTGTTTATATGTTTATATTGGACTGCAGTGTGGGAGTACTGAGTTCATAAAATGCCATTTCAGGGCACTAAATGGGTAGAAAAGTGTGTGTGTGGTGTGTTTGTGGACAGGCAATTGTGTGTGTGTGTGTGTGTGTGTGTTTGACATAGGTAGCTTGTTTTCTTCATCCTTCACAATCACACATATTTCATGCAAAACTACAAGGTGCTCAGGTTTAAAGAGGCCAAAAAAAAACCAAAAAAAAAAACCCCAGTATTAGTAAGTTACAAGCTGCTGAGTAATAGTTTAAGCATTTCACACAAGTGTCATACTTAAAATGTGCTGCACAGTCCATGTATGTGCTTGCAGATGGTCTTACGCGGCTGTAAGATCACACCAGCAGATGCATTTAAAGCCACCAAGGCCTTATCCAAAGGGTTTAAAATAAATGTGTGCCCCCGGAGGCATTTCAATTGCATGGTCTGCAGGCTGCAGGCAGGGGCTGTCCTCTGAAACTCAAGTCCAATATTGTTGTTTCTGCCACTTCCAAAACAGCCGGTCTTCTCTATGGCTCCACACGGGGGGAGGAGGGGAGGGTGTCAGCTGGGGGTGGGTGGGTTGTCTTTATCCTTAACTGTCACACATCCAACTGAATCACTCTTCTCTCAAATCTTTTTTGGGGGGAGACCCCCCCCTTTCTCCCCAGTTGTACCCGGCAAATCACCCCACTCTTCTGAGCCATCCTGGTCGCTGCTCCTCCACCCCCTCTGCAGATCCAGGGAGGGCGGTAGACTACCACATGACTCCTCCGATACATGTGGAGTCACCAGCTGCTTCTTTTCACCTGACAGTGAGGAGTTTCACCAGCTGCTTCTTTTCACCTGACTGCGAGGAGTAGCATGCGGGAGGATCATCCTATTCCCCCCAGTTCCCCCTCCCACTCCAAACAGGTGCCCCGACTGACCAGAGGAGGCGCTAGTGCAGCGACCAGGACACATACCCACCCGCAGACATGGCCAACCGTGTCTGTAGGGACGCCAGACCAAGCCGCAGGTAACACGGGGGTTCGAACCAGCGAGCCCCGTGTTGGTAGGCAACGGAATAGACCGCCACGCTACCCGGACACCCCCCCTGTTCTCTCACATCTTGAACAAAGCAAAATGAGGTAGGGTAAAGTAACACGAAAGTGAACTGGAGTGAAGCGAAGTAAAGTAGTGCGATGTAAAATAACGTAAAAAAAGTCTTATTAGCTGTTTGTGCTGCTCTGTGCATTTTATTGTAATGTACCGGAGGAAACAGCGCCACAAACATGCCTAAATTGCTACCTGGAGACAACTTTGGCTTCAAAAATCGTATGTTTCCCCCCTCATCCATTCATTCGTTGATTGACGGGGCAGGCGGCGCGAACTGCTCTCCCGGGGCCCTACACACGGCTCCATTGTGTGCCCATTAGGGCCGCGCCACCATGATGTCATGCAGAGGGACTACCCGGAGGTCCATCAAAGCGCAGAGCAGGGGAGCGGGGGCCTCTATTACTCCAACGCAGGAAGGGGCTCTGCAGTCAACCACTCCGTCGATCTCGCGCCGCCGCCGGGGCCCCGCACACCATGGCGTGTTGTGTTTGGGTCTCCTAGCGACCCTCGCCTAAACAAGACGTGCCCGAATGGGCGCATGACATCACCGCCGCCCGCTCATTTATAACTTATTAAGAACGTGTTCCAGTCCCTGTAAAACATTTACACCTTTTCTGCATTAGCGTTTCCTCGGCTCCAGAAACACTCTTGGCTTTCTGTTTGTTTTCAAGGTTTGCGAGGGAGACATAGGAGACCTGTTTTGGGGCCTTTTTTTTTCTCGGTTCCTCGGGAGAGTTTTAGCCCGGAGAGTGGAAGCCAGCAGGTTTGACTAAAGCCTGGAGATGGAAAAAAAAAAGAAAGAAAAAAGAGTTGGTAGTAGCCCGAGCCAATGATTAAGGGCCCTTTTCTGCGGAAACAACAGCCAGACAACTCCCCGCATTGTCCCTGGAAGTGTAAAACACTTCCAACCCTGTCCGTAATCTTTCCCAGCTGTCTGGAAGGTTGCGGTGTCTGTGATCGACTGATTTGCCGGTGTCATCAGTGGGATAAACCCCACAAACACAAACCACTGACTGGTCTAATCCTAATGGGCATGACTGTGGCCTGGCATTGCCCCCCTGACCAGAAACCCTGAGAGATGTCTGCTTTTCCCTCCCCGCTCAGAACAATCGAGGGAGAGAGAGAGAGAGAGAGCGAGAGAGAGACAGAGACGGAGACAGAGACAGAGAGACAGAGAGCGAGAGAGAGAGAAAAAGAGACAGAGACAGAGAGAGACAGAGACAGACAGGGAGACAGAGAGAGAGAGACAGAGAAAGACAGACAGACAGAGACAGAGAGAGACACAGAGAGAGAGAGAGAGAGACAGACAGACAGAGACAGAGACAGAGACGGAGAGACAGAGAAAGAGACAGAGAGACAGAGACAGATAGAGAGAGACAGAGAGAGAGAGAGACAGACAGACAGAGACAGAGAGAGACAGACAGAGACAGAGACGGAGAGACAGAGAAAGAGACAGACAGAGAGAGAGACAGAGACAGAGAGACTGAGACAGACACAGAGACAGAGAGAGTGAGAGAGTGACAGAGACAGATAGAGAGAGACAGAGAGAGCGAGGAGGGGGGTTGGGAAAGAGAGGCCTAATAACAGCGAAAACCACTTAAATAAAGAAAAAAATATCACTTTTTGCCTCGGAGAGGAACTGTAAGGGAATCATGTTGGCGGGCGATATGTGTGGCCCCCTCCGGAACAATGCAGACGCTATTCTAATCTGAAACAATATACAGCGCAAACAGCAGGGCGCGCTGAATAAATGTCAGCCTAAACACAGACACACGAAACTGGGTGTCGCTGGAACAGACAAAAACAAGATGAAAGCGGACTCACAGTGATGCCACACACCACCCGAGGCTCCGCGCTGCGACGCCGCACCCACAGCGTCTCGGCGTGTCTGGGTGCTGGAGATCTCGGCAGGAAGTGCTTTGGACCGAGGACCGACCGACTCCCCCGCTGCATGTGGGTTTCTCGCTGCTGGAGGTCACAGCATTCCACAGAGAAACTGAGATTTGCTCGCAATGTCTTCTCTTCTTTTATCAATTTTGTCAGAATTTCATTCATTTTGTTTGTTTTGTCAGTTTATTACTGATCATCCAAACCGGCTGCATCACTATTTAGGTGACGTTGGCCATGAGTAGTATGTGTAGGGGGAAATGACCAAATCTGGTGGTATTGCATCAATTGTAGAGCAGGTGGTAAGCAGAACTAATTGTAGTGTTAAATCCTGTGTGCATATGTGTGTTTGTGTGTATCTGTGCACTTTGTATTGAGTTTGATTTGTATGAGTGTGTGTGTGTATGTCTATAGGTATGTTTCCACCAATGTGCTTTTTTTTTGCAAAACCTGAAGCGGCACATAAGAAAACATGAATGCGGGCGTCTGGGTACCGTAGTGGTCTATTCCGTTGCCTATCAACACGGAGATCGCCAGTTCGAATCCCCGTGTTACCTCCGGCTTGGTCGGGCGTCCCTACAGACACAATTGGCCGTGTCTGCGGGCGGGAAGCCGGATGTGGGTATGTGTCCTGGTTTTGCACTAGCGCCTCCTCTGGTCGGTCGGGGGGAATAGCGTGAGCCTCCCACACACTACGTCTCCCTGGCGAAACTCCTCACTGTCAGGTGAAATGAAGCAGCTGGTGACTCCACATGTATCAGAGGATACACGTGGTAGTCTGCAGCCCTCCCCTGATCGGCAAAGGGGGTGGAGCAGCGACCGGGACGGCTCGGGAAATAAGGTAATGTGCCGGGTACAATTGGGGAGGAAAAGGGGGGAAATAATAATAATAGTAATAATACTAATAATATTATTAAAGAAAACATGAATGGAATAGGCTGATTTTAAGAAAAAAAATTATTAAATATCGCCCAAAAAAAAGTTACACACACTTGGGGTGGAAAAGAAAGCAAAAATACAGTAAAGGGTGATGGAAATAGATTTTTCATTTCATCTGAACACAATTCATTGACAGCTCACTGCCATTGGAACAGCTGATGGAAATAGATTTTTAGGAAAACATGATGACGTACCATAAACAGTTATGGCGAACAGTGAAACTATGTGATACAATTGGAAAGAAAATGAAATTTGAAATTCAAACTCATTTATTTAATCAAAATAAAAAAACATGGTTTCTCACAATATAGTGGCCTCAGCCAATATAATACTGGTTATGACATTTCCTTCGTTGGGCAGCGTGGAATATGATCAGGTATAGCCGGCATAAACCTGTGATGACAACTACTCCAGTTTCTAGTTACAGGTACATGTTGAATCATCCATTTTCTCCCCTGAGTTTGGTGTTTAGCAGTTTGTTGTCAGCTGTTTTTGCTAAGCAACCACACTCTGCATCTTCATGCACTTTGCACAGGAAGTTGCTTTTCAAACAACAGTAGTTGATGAAAAAATCTAGTAATACGCATTTTCTTTTATCAACATTTTGAATTTTCATTAAAAATTTGCTATGTATTTGAATTGAAACATGGCTTATGTATGTGTTATCTGTGTAGATGTGTGTGTGTGTGTGTGTGTCTTCTCCTGGAATGCCGCCTTGTCGTAGTGGAGAAGCTTGCGTGTACTAATGATCTCAAGAGCTATGCAGTCCAGAGCTTGGCTCCTGGTAGGGTCACCCAAGGTGGATAGGTCAAGGGGGGAGGTTCCAAATGAAGCACAATCCAACAAAGACCTCAACGGTGGAACTAGCGGAAGATGTCTTCAGGTCACAATGCCAGTGAAGGCGGATGAAGGTTGCAACAGAGGGTGGTCTCCAATCATTTTGGTTCTCCATGACATTGGATTCTGGCCACTCCCTGCCAAGGACCGTGTGGTGGCTGCAGGCGCATTAGCCTGTCCACGTAAAAAGCTGTCACGTGCAGGCATTCTCCTGCAAGGATCAACCCATAAATATCCTGGGCCAAAGCCCTGTGGCAATCAGGAAGAGGTGACAGGGGTAGGGCAGTGACGTCTAGAAGGCCCTAGCCACAACCTGGCACACAGGCGGTGGGTGTATGGTCAGTGGCTAAGCCTTGGGATGGAGGCAGAGGAGCTTCTCGGCTGCTGCATCCATGACTGAGCAGCCCTATTTAGGATCTGCTCTGCTCACCCCAGTTGGGGAGGTGGCTAGAAAAGGTGCCCTAAACATAGTCTGCCTCATACCTCATGTTTGGACCACTGCATCCAGAGAGATCACCACCATACTGTCAGAAAGAGAAACTTGTATATTTTGGAGCCTGTAACATATGAACCCTAATGGACAATCAATCCAGCAATCGACCCGAATGGCGTACTGCAGTCATTGCCCAAGAGCTGAGAAGATTCCAGATTGATATCACACTCTCTGAAACACGATTGGCTGACCAAGGGCAGCTGAAAATGGAAAAGGAAGGTTATACTTTTTCTGCAAAGGAAAAGCAGCTGATGAGCCGAGAATTCATGGTGTGGGCTTTGCCATCAAAAACAGCCTCATTTGTCACCTCGCTGAGCTTCCTCTGGGCCTCAATGAACAGCACATTATATTTATTATGCCTGCGCCACCCAGTCCATCATCCAACCCCCGTCCCTGTCCCCTGTTCCTTATTTCCATTTCAAGGAGTTGGCAACCCTAGTGCATATGCTCCAACACTTGACTCACAAGATGAAGTAAAGGAGACTTTCTATGCCGACCTGGACAATGTTCTCACCAAAGTCCCCAAGGAGGATAAGCTAATCCTGCTTGGAGATTTCAATGCCAGAGTGGGACGTACTTACACCTTGTGGAGAGGCATAATTGACAAGGAAGGAGTTGGAAACATAAACTCCAATGGTATCCTGCTGTTAGCAACATGCTCAGAACACAGCCTATTCATCACCAACACACTCTTCTGTCAGAAGAACAAACAACCTGGAGGCACCCTCATTGTAACATTTGGCACCTCATTGACCACATTATCATCCGTTAAAGAGACCGACACGAGGTACTTAACACCAAAGTGATGATCAGTGCAGATGACTGCTGGACTGACCACCGCCTTACCCACTCCACCCTGTCCATCCAACTTCACCAGAAAAGAAAGATGCAGAAAAAGCAGAGCCAGCCAAAGCTCAACCTCGTCGGATTTATTGATACTTCCTCTCATCAACAGTTCCAGGCCATGCTCAGTACATCAATGCTCAAGCAGTATCTATTGAAAGCCACTGGAATCACTGCAATCACCGGCACCTGTAAAACCACTCTTGGACATAAGATGAAGAACCTCCAAGACTGGTTTGATGAGAATGACCTGGAAATCCAACGGTTAATCAACATCAAACCTTTACCATCTGGCAGAATGACAACACTGCCAAAATAAACAAGCTGCCCATGCAAGAGCAAAGTCAGCTATCCAAAGCTGGGTCAGGGAATCGAAGAACCAGTGGTGGACGAAGAAGACCCTTGAGATCCAGAACCTTGCAGATGTTGGGGATACCAGAGGCTTCTTCGATGCTACTAAAGCAATATAGGGTCCCAGTCACCGCTGTCTAACCCTGCTTTGCTCCAAAGATTGGCACACACTGCTAACAGACACGAGTCAATCAAAGAGAGGTGGACCAGGACCCTTTAAACTGGGACTCTAGCCCTGAGATGGATGCCTTCTAACAACTCCCTCAGCAACCCAAAAAAGAGGTCATGGCAGCACCACATAGTCTAAGAGAAGTCCCACATGCCATCAGGAAGATGAAAATCAACAAGGCTGCCAGTGCTGATGGAATACCGGCAGAAGTATTGAGGGCAGGTGGACCTACACTCCTCAGACATATCCATGCCCTGCTACTTAAAATATGAGAAAAAGAGAAAATCCCTGTGCAACTTTGGGACACACTCATTGTCTCCATCTTTAAGAAAGGGGGCAAAGCTGAGTGCAGAAACTACCGTGGCATTTACTTGCTCTCCACCACAGGGAAAGCCCTGGCTATGGTCTTGGCCAACAGACTCCTCCCAATATCAGAGGAACTTCTGCCAGACTCCCAGAGTGGTTTTCGTCCTAACAAAGGCACCATGGACATGATTTTTACTGCTCGCCAACTCCAAGAAAAAGCCCTGGGACAGAATCAACCATTGTAGATGGCCTTCATAGACTTAACCAAAGCTTTTGATTCCATAAACTGTCAGGCCCTCTGGCTATTTCTGTCAAAAGTAGGCTGCCCTGACAAATATATCAGAGTACTACGACTACAACATAATAATATGCTAGCCAGAGTACTCAGCAGTTATGGAAATGCGACAGAGTCCTTCAAGGTCTACACAGGAGTTAAACAAGGCTGTGTCATTGACCTAACCCTGTTCTCTGTCTTCATTACCATCATCGTCCACCTCACGGTTCCCAATCTGCCTCAGGGCGTCAAAATCATGTACAGGACTGATGGGAATCTTCTGAATATTAACAGAGTCAGGGCTAAAGATAAAATCACCATCAAATCCATCATAGAGTTGCAGTACGCCAATGACAACGCCTTAGTTTCCCTCATAGAAGAGGCACTACAGAGCATACTGGATGCCTTTGCAAAGGCATACAAGCAGCTTGGCCTGGCCATTAAGATAAAAAAGACCCATATCCTCTGCTCTACTACCATCCATCTCTGTAGACAACACCAGACTCGAAAATGTGAAGCAGTTCCCATATCTTGGCAGCCTTCTCTCCTCCAAAACTAACATTGACACTGAAATACACCATTGTCTCAGTTGTACAAGCCAGGCCTTCTCAAGATTGAGTAAAAGGGTTTTTCAAAACCTTGACCTTCAGGTCAGAACAAAAACTCTGTATACAAAGCGGTAGTGCTGCCCACCCTACTGTATGGGTCAGAAATCTAGACCACATATAGCAGGCACCTGAAGGCATCGGAGGCATACCAACAGTGATGCTTCAGGAAGATCCTTAAGCTGGGAGGATAAGCGCACCAACTTAAGGGTCCTCAAGGAGGCCAATGTGCGTACTATAACTGCCACCATCACACAACATCAGCTGAGATTGACTGGCCATGTCCTTTGCATGTCTGACTCTCGCCTCCCAAAATAAGTCCTTTCCTCTCAGCTCGTGACAGGATGCCATGTCCCAGGAGGACAAAAGAAGCGATATAAAGATAACATCAAGGCCCACATAAAAAGATTTGGCATCAATCTTAACACCTGGGAACAAGCAGAAAAAACAGGGAGGCGTGGAGACTGGCTGTCTGTGAGGGTGCTGGGTGCTACAACAATGATTTCCACTGTGCTGCTGAAAACAAGAGCAGACTCAAATAGAAGCAAGTTAACAGAAAGGCCCAAACCACATCCTCAACCACTTCTTCACACACTTGCCCACATTGCCCTGAAATATGCACCTCCAGGATCAGCCTCTATGCCCACCTGAAGACCCACAAATACCTAGAAGGAGCACAGTCATACTCGACCCCGAGTGACTACCGATGATGATGCCGTGTGTGTGTGTATTGTGTGTGTGTGTGTGTGTGTAGGCGGGTGTCTTAGTATGGACATTAGGAGGTTAGAGAGGCAAAGGTCCGAGTCTTGACCTCGTTCCAGCCAACTGCTCTTGAAAACAGCCAGTCAGCCGTGTGTTAAGAGCAAGTGGCATCTGCCGTCTGACTCAAATCACCTTCCATCAGAGGAACCGCGCCTCGTGACCACAGGGCCATGCCACCATGCTCAACCCTCCAGCCACACTCTCAAACTAACTGCTGGTCTCCACCCTTACTGAGCAACAGTTACCAGATTCAAGTCACAGTTTCATAAGCTGAGACCCTTAACAGCTAAGGCCTTTAGCACCTAAAAAGCTGCAGAAATGGGTCCCAGCACCCAGTTATACCATCTGATATAGTAAAGAAGTGATAGTGCCATAACTGGTCACAAGCAAGCTGTTACAGATACATATAAAGCTAGCAAAAGCTAGCGCTCTAGCTCTTCTCTTCCTCCCTTCTTTATTTACTTCAGCTTTTGCAACATAAATCAAACCGTGGCAGCAACCATCCTTAAGCCACTAAACAGCCAACAACTACTGGATATGTGACAGTTTGTTTTCTTAAACTGGCAGGGAGGGTACAGAGATGACTAAACAAAAAAAATTTGTTTTTACCAAAGTAAAAATCAATATTAGGGCTGTCAATCTATTTAAGATTTTAATCACGTTAATCACATGAATGATTATTCATATTTAATTATGATTATTCATATTTAAACTCTAAATCATTTAAATTCCTTGCTACTCCTTCCGTAAAACACCAAACATATTTGCGGTGGCGTGAATAATGAAATGGTTGGAGGAATCAAACAGATGGACTTTGCTAAATGATGTCGTCTCAGCTTTTATGACTCGTGTATGTAAACAGCGGGCCAACAGTAACGTGAAGCAACAAATTGCACAGTCCCCTTTAAGACCTTGTTGATAAAGATTATTTGAAATTTAAGTTTTAAGTCCATGGAAATCCATTTTACTATCGCCATTTGTCGGTTTAGTTTGATGCAGCTTTGCAAATGTGTCTGTTTCGGCTGAACTCAGCAAATACGATTCCACAAACAAACGCCTCCACAAACAAACGCCAGCACTTATGGCACTTAAGCCTCGTGCCCCAGTGCAAACACAATTTGATGTTTGAATATGTATATGCAACTTTTGTCTTGTCCTAAATAAAGTTGCATTAGGAAGCTTTGTAAACTCAAACTTCCTGTCTAGCATGCTAGTGTGAGTCTCATTAATCGTTCTTCGCTATTAATGCTACTTCCAGAAATGTGAGAGTATATATATATATATATATATATATTTATATATGTATATATGTGTGTGTGTGTGTGTGTGTGTGTGTGTGTGTGTGTATACGTGTGTGTGTGTATACGTGTGTGTGTGTGTGTGTGTGTGTGTGTGTATATATATATATATATATATATATATATATATATATATATATATATATATATATATATATACTGTGATGGACTGGTATATATATAAACATTCAACCTGTGAATTGAGTGTGCAGCTCTGGAATGGAGATGGCACAGCACAGATGAAAGAGGGAGGAATTAAAAGCGTAGGAGAATCAGGGGTGGGGTGTGGGGGGGCTTTCTAGCAATGAATGATTCTGGCCGCTTTCTCAAAGTGCCCTTAATCCACATTTAACTCCATTACATAGGGGACACTTTCACTCGGAACGCGGAGATAAGCCCGACAAAAGCTAGGAAAAACCCATCCCAAATAGCACGACGCTGCCGAAGACCTTTAACATAATTATTAACAAACACAAAAAAAGGACTGTTACTGCACTTGGAGGGGGGGCGGTTTCAATTTTAGACATGCCTCCAAAAGGAAACTGGGCCACTGCAGGCTTTGATGTCTTAATTGTGCATTTTTTTCCTTCTTTCTTCAATACCAAAGAAACTGGGGCTTATTGATGGAACGGAAATAATGTTGTGAGAATGAAAGATTGAGGAAAATTAGAGATTGTGTGTGTGTGTGTGTGTGTGAGAGAGCGAGAGAGAGAGAGAGAGAGAGAGAGAGAGCGAGAGACAGAGAGAGAGAGAGAGAGAGGGAAAATGAGATGGGCAAACAAGAAAGGGGAAAAAAGAGGGATGATGAGACAGATGGCGAAGGGCCAAGAGAGGGAAGTAGGATAGAGGGGGGTAAAAAAAAGAGAAGAAAGCAGGATATGGTTGAGATAGAGAGGAGAATATGCCCGGGATATAAAAGAATGAATGACAGAGCTGAGGTACGATGGAATCCTGCTTGAATTGAAGCACTGATTAACTCTGACGAGGTTTCAAAGCAGGGCCTCTTTCTGCAGGGGCCAAGCTTAACACAAGTGTGTGTACGTATGTGTGCGTGCGTGTGTGTAATTTGCATTTCTGTGGTATGTGAATACAATATATAGGAGACAGCGCCGGACATAATTTAGTTTTTTGAGTGTTCAAATTCCCATGTAAAGTAGTATGCCAACCTGTGTGTGTGTAAGTAGGTCAGTTGATACTCTCCTTACCTGTGTGTCAACAGTCACAATTGCACATGTGTGACTCCCAAAACGGAGGGAGATTTTGAAGAGCCAGCATGTGCAAATGTTTTATCAATGTATGCATGTTTGTCGTCTGCATACACAAGAGCGTCTGTGTATGAACATTTTTTGTCTGACTGTGTGTCCTCTGCAGTATGCACTGGAATTTATGTGAGTCTTTATGCTGCAGCACCTGCACACCGTGTGTGTGTTTGTATATGCCTGTATGTTTTGTGTCTTTTTTTAACTTTTGTATGTGTCTTTGTCTGTGTGTCTGTAACAGGCCTCACCTGGGGGCTGACGCTGGGGCCGTAACCCATGCCAGGCGAGGTCATGGAGTGAGGGCCCATGGGAGAGCTGATAACAGAGAAAGGCGAGCCGAGGCCATTCATGGGGGAGCTCAGCGTACTGATCGGAGAGTGCAGTGAGCCAGAGGGCCCCATGGACGTTGGGCTCAGCAGAGATGGGTGCATGCCTCGGTGGGACGTGGGTGAGCCCAGGGGTGAGGAGGTCACCTGGCCTGACGAGTCTGAAAAAAGAAAAGAAAGAGAGCAAATGAGAATATTAAGTGGCTTTCAAGCATACATTTCACAACATTGTCAAAATGATTTTTACAGCACTTTTAATGGTTTTCCCTGTTCACATAAACAGCTTCCATAACTAATATTTTCAAATAGTGTTTGTTCACACATGACATGACAGTGCCGTTTGTCTAATGCCTGACTAATCACATCCATGCTCCATGCACGGACTGAGCAAAGTACTCTTATTTTGAAGTCGCCCCATTTTCAAACTTTTTATTTTTATTTTGAGGTACTTTATTGATCCCCGTAGGGAAATTACACTCTGCATTTAACCCATCTTGGCTATGTAGCTAGTAGCAGTGGGCAGCCACCATGTGCAGAACCCAGGGACCTACTCCAGTTCTTCTTTCCGTTGCCTTGGTCAGGGGCACAGACAGGAGTATACCTCACCTCACCTAGGTCGTCCATCAGGCCACCCCTATGGGGTTTCGGTTGTGCACGCTTGTTTAAAGCATGGGGCGTTACTCCACATGCAGTTCTATGGTTCTCCGCTAACTGGAGATTTTGTGCCTTTCCACTGTCAAGATGCACTGATCATCTGCAAAGCCATGATGCCTTCCGGTCCATAACATCAGTCTATCGATGAATGCACCTAGGACTACCCATAGGAGTAGCAGGATTTATCATTGAGGTTTACTCCTGTAGATCCGCCGTGTTCTGCTCTGTTGTCTCCTGACAACGTTAACAGGATTACTGCGAGGGGTGTGTGGCTCTTCACCACGCACGGATGGTCATTCATCATGGAGAAGCTAAAGGAGTATAAACCCCAACATGCATGTCTTTTTCATGGTGGGAGAAACCGGAGCACCCGGAGAAAACCCAAACAGACACTGGGCGAACATGCAAACTCCAAGGTTGGACAACCCCGGGGTTCGAACTCAGGACGTTCTTGCTGTGAGGCGACAGCGCTAACCACTGTGCCACTATGCCGCCCATATGTGAACATGCTCTTACTTCTCTTACTTTTATTGGCTTACAAGTAAATGTCTCACTTCGGACAAATACCTGCAAATGAACAAGTCGTGGATACGTTTCCTTGTGAATGGTTCACTTGCTCCAGAAATCTGACGGCTTTGGTTCTCACTATCATCATTTGGTTACGTTTCTGTAAATACTACTTGATCTTGAGACTTTTACAGATTATATCTACTCCAGCCCGCGTTCACAAAATGACCCTGTCATGTAAAACTGAAGAAAGCTTTATGGGTTAGGTGGCATGTGTGAATGGGGCTTCAGATTAAAAGCATACACTATATGCATGTTTTGATTTAATATACGACAAGACAAGACAAGACAAGACAAGACAAGACTAGACTAGACTAGACTAGACTAGACTAGACAAGACAAGACAAGACAAGACAAGACAAGACAAGATAAGATAAGATAAGATAAGATTCCTGTGTGTGCAGCTAGCTGATGTTGAAAACACCACATAATTTCCAAACTCGGCTATACAAAAGCTGTTAAAAACATCTTCGAATTTGAAATGGATAACTTTCATATAATGCTGTATATTCCACAATTGTCTGTTTTTTATCTGTTAGTTTTTAATTGATTCTATTTTTAAAATGTAAAAAAGCATACACAGTTTAAGAAATAGCAAGCCCACTCGGGGTTCTTGCTCTTATGCTGAGACTACCATAAGCATATTGAATTTAGATCCACAACGACAAATGTCATCATTGCTGTCAATTGATCCAAGGCGATATGGTTTTTCATCTAAACACATATCACAGACTTTTGCCAAACACTTCTCAGACCCACATTGTCTTCAGCCCCTGCTAAAAGAATAGATTTATTCATTCCTATTTACTTTGACCTGGAAAAACCACAGATTACACAACTCCAACTGTGCAGCCTGAATCTCAGTCTGTCTACTGTATGCCTCCCTGCCTGTCTTTCTAAAGCTCACACATGAGCGCCTCCATGTCTGCTGAGAGTAGACAGCGAGCTGCATACATGCCTGACCTGACCTCTTGGCATGACTGATGAACCGTATACTGTATAGTACATCTCTCTTGCGCTTATTCTCTCTCTCCCTCATTCTCCTATTGCAGCGAACAGGTTCCCAATCCACGGGTGCTCCCCTACCTACCTACCTACCTACCTACCTACCTACCTACCTACCTACCTACCTACCTACCTACCTACCTACCTACCTACCTACCTACCTACCTACCTACTAACTTACCTAACCACCTACCTACCAACTAACCAACCAACCAACCAACCAACCTTCCTACCTACCTACCTACTTACCTTCCAACCAATCTACCAACCGAGCTGCCTACCTACCTAACTACCTACCAACTAACCAACCAACCTTCGTACCAACCTTCGTACCTACCTACCTACCTACCTACCTACCTACCTACCTACCTACCTACCTACCTACCTACCTACCTACCAACCTAGCTACCTACCTTCCAACCAATCTACCCACCTACCTACCTACCTACCCACCTATCTATCTATCTATCTATCTATCTATCTATCTATCTATCTATCTATCTATCTATCTATCTATCTATCTATCTATCTATCTATCTATCTATCTATCTATCTATCTATCTATCTATCTATCTATCTATCTATCTATCTATCTATCTATCTATCCATCTATCCGTCCGTCCGTCCGTCCGTCCGTCCGTCTATCTATCTCGCTAGCTAGCTAGCTATTTAGCTATATTTCTCACATGTGGTTCACTCTGTTTCTCAAAAAAAAAAAAAACTTTATCAAAAATTGTGTTCTGCTCATTACAGTGAGCTGGTCATCAATCTATCATGTCGTCAGCCGCCAACACTGAAGACACGAGAGAGCGAGGAGAGAGAGACAATATACGAAGGCCACCGCAACGTGTTGCTGTTGGGTTTGCTGACTGGGCTCTACAGGCGGTGATGATTACCAGCTCTCTCGCTTGTTCTCTTCCCCCGTCTCTCATCATCGCATCATTCGCTTTCTGACACCTTTCCCATGTCACACACTCTCTGTTTACGGTAGCCTTCCTCTCCCACTCACTCACATTTAGCCTCAGAAAAATAAACATAACAGTACATCCTCTACTTGAGAGTTTATTCGCTCACTTCCCTCCCACCTTACTCGGTTAGATGACAAAAGCCAGTCGGTCCATCTCTGATGGTCATGGTTCCTCTAATCTCACTATCTCTGTGCCAGGAACAAGGAGTCATTATGTATTAAGTGGGGGCGAGGCTCTTTTATCAAACTTCATAAGTGCCCAAGTTCCTCTGTTTCTGCACAGCCAAATAAAACTGATGGATGGCTCCATTAGTTGACGGCTGCTGGGAGTAACAAACACCGTCTGTAGTGCTTTTCCTCGAGTGCTTGCTTTGTCTCGATCCCAGCTCATGTCACAGTTTTTGTATGTGGTTGTGTGCTTCGGGATATTTCCGCAATCGAAACGCGAGAGCTGCGCACGGCAGGGGGAGAATCCCAACACCCCTTCCCCTACATCAGCAGGCCTTAGGGCTTCAGCCTATCTGCCAGCTAAGCCAAGCCAAACACTTCCTGCACATCCTGCTCACCTCAAAAATCCCTTCCTGCAAGCGGACACACACACACACACACACACACACACACACACACACACACACACACACACACACACACACACACACACACACACACATCTGGGCTCCATCCATTTTGAAAACAAACGCACATCCTTCTTAATAAAGGGCTAACAACAGCTCCTCATCGAGGTATATTAGTTCCATGTTTAATCCTCTGAGCTGATACCCCTGGAGCTTCTATCACCATGATTATATATTTTTTCTCTCGATTAAAAAAAAAGCTCCACACCGCCCCCCCCCGAAAATAAACAAATGAATAAAAATAAATGAAAAGCTCTCTCTGATCCAACAGTGCCGAAAAACCCCTCTCCAATTGGGTTTTAATTCGAGCAGATAAAGCGATCTGTGGTATTAGGGCTGCCAGTCTGTTGATGTTGGTCTCTGCAGGCGGGCTCGGCTCATGGAGGCCCTGCAAGGCCCAACCTCAAGGGAGACGACGGACATATGAAGGGAGGTAGATGAGACCCTTTTTCTTCATTTCTCTCTCTCTCCCTCTCTCTCTCTCTCTCTTTCTTGCTCTCTGTCTCTCTCTCGCACTCTCTCTTTCTTGCTCTGTCTCTGTCTCTCTCTCTCTCTCTCTCTTTCTTGCTCTCTTTCTCTCTCTCTCTCTCTCTCTCTCTCTCTCTCTCTCTCTCTCACTCCCATACTTTTTTTAATCTTTCCCCTCTGGGAGGAATCAGAGGAGGCAGGACTACCGCAGGACGTTCTGGGAATGATCTCAGTGATTTTCTTTGCTGTAGATGACCATTAGCAAACCAATGTGGCGAGTAATTCTGTATGTGAAAGACCTTAATTGAGCTAGCTTTAAAAAACACGTCTTTCAAAGCACAATACGTCAGTGTGTGTCTACGGCTTAACGTGTGTACATTCAGTCATCATGGAAAACAGTGTACGATTACAGTAACATGAAAAGGACCCTATCCTTGTCCTCCTCTGAGAGGAGAGGAGAGGAGTGGAAAAGACAGGAGAGGAGACGAGAGGAGAAGAAAGGAGAGGAGGGGAGAAGAGAGGAGAGGAAAGGAGTGGAGAGGAGAGGAAAGGAGAAGAGAGGAGTGGATAGGAGAGGAGGGGAGAAGAGAGGAGAGGAAAGAAGAGAGGAGAGGAAAGGAGAAGAGAAGAGTGGAGAGGAGATGAGAGGATAGGAGTTGAGAGGGGAGGAGGAGAGAGGAGTGGAGAGGAGAGGAGAGGAGAGGAGAGAAGAGAAGAGAAGAGAAGAGAAGAGAAGAGAAGAGAAGAGAAGAGAAGAGAAGAGAAGAGAAAAAAAGAGAAGAGAAGAAAAGAGAAGAGAAGAGAAGAGAAGAGGGGAGTGGAGAGGACAGGAGAGGAGGGGAGAGGAGAAGAGAAGAGAAGAGAGGAGAGGAGAATAGAGGAATGGAGAGGAGAAGAGAAGAGAGGAGAGGAGAATAGAGGAATGGAGAGGAGAGGAGAAGAGAGGAGAGGAGAGGAGAATAGAGGAATGGAGAGGAGAAGAGAAGAGAAGAGAGGAGAGGAGAATAGAGGAATGGAGAGGAGAGGAGAGGAGAGGAGAGGAGAGGAGAGGAGGGGAGAGGAGGGGAGAGGAGAAGATGAGAGTGGAGAGGAGAGGAGAGGAGAGGAGCGGAGAGAAGAGGAGTGAAGTGGAGAGGAGAGGAGAGGAGAGGAGTGGAGAGGAGAGGAGAGGAGAGCAGAGGGGAGGAAGAGAGAGGGAAAAAGGATAGCTTTCATTGCTGCTTACATTCAAAGGCAGTTTTTGCCCTGACCTGTTGAGCTGGAAAGTATAACATGTTTTACAAGCAGTCTGAGAAAACACGGCAAGCTCCAGTGACCGTTTGTACTACCTGCTAAGTGCATAAAATAAATATGCTCACAAGATTAGATAAGAGTGTGTAAAATGAGTTGGAGCGCTGGAGAACAGAGGGAGGAGGGGGGGGGAAGGAAAACGGATGCCAGTAACCAAAAATTGAGTGGCAGTTATCCAGGTTGCCTGTGTGCCAATATAAGAGGTTGAGTCATGTTTTGAAAGGGGATAAAAAAGTCCTTCTAAAGCTTCATCGTTTCCAGACGCTCGCTGCTTCTGCCTGCTGATTGGTCTGTATTGCCGGGCACACAAAAGCGCAACTGACAGCTACAAATGAGCGAATTAGAGCCCATCTTACGGACAAGCGCTGACAGAGTCCCAAATGCTTAACACTTCTATACGCTACACAAGGCTTCTGGCTCCCTCACACACCCTCATACTCCCCCTCTTGCTCTGGATTTGGGTGTGATTACACAATGGAAATGAGCCAATTTGCTCTCCGGCTTCGCTCTGTTTGGGATATGATAAGAAAATGAGATGAGGGGTGATGGATGGTAAGAATGGGTTGCTCGGTGGTCTCTGTTGCAGCACTGCTGCCAAATTCATAGGCAGTTTCTCCCTGGGCTAGCTTCATAAAGCCAGCCGAAATCTTGCGAGCTCCATTTTTTTTTTTTTTTGGGGAGGGGGGGTATTTTCCCTCTTTCTCTCCCCAGTCGTATCTGGTCAATTACCCCACTCTTCTGAGCCGTCCCGGCCGCTGCTCCACCCCCTCTGCTGATCCGGGGAGGGCTGGAGACTACTACATGCCTCCTCTGATACAGGTAGAGTCACCAGCCACTTCTTTTCACCTGACAGTGAGGAGTTTCACCAGGGGGACGTAGCATCACACTATTCCCCCCAGTTCCCCCCGCACAGGTGCCCCGAACGACCAGAGGAGGCACTAGTACAGTGACCAGGACCCATACCCACAATCCGGCTTCCCACCCACAGACAAGGCCAATTGTGTCTGTAGGGACGCCCGACCAAGCCGGAGGTAACACTGAGATTCAAACCGGCGATCTCCGTGTTGGTATGGTAGTGTTGGTAGGCAACAGAACAGATCGCTATGCTACCTGGACGCCCTCCCACCAGCTTCATTTTTGGTGTTAGTCAACCAATCAGCAAACTATGGGGGGCAGTTTAAACAATAACAAAAAAAATTTGACACTGCCAAAATGACAATAATGGCAACACTAGGGGAGGTTAGCGTCAGCGCTGCTGTAGAATTTGCTTTATCACAGACATTTCCAAAGATGGCAAGAATTGTGTACAGACGTAATAACTGACAACATCGTCTAACCTGCTAGCAGCAGCGATATTTACTGCTAGCAGACCAGTTCATCTGGAACTTTGGTGCTCTGGTTCTCCATCATGGGATTTGCATCTCTGACTGATAAAGGCTGATCCAATCACTTGCAAAGTGATTTTGGATCTCTACACCCATTGACAATACCCCTAACACAAACAAATATCTATTGAGCCTCGCCAGACCACAACGAGCGAAGTGAAATTTGTGGAGCAAACTTGCGAGGCCATGCTAGATCACGTCCAAACCAAAGGACCGCACCGTACTGTCAAGGTCTTTGTGCACCATGTCCCAATTTTTCACATGCATTTTTTTAAAAATCTGTCACTGTGGCCCAACAACAGCAACAAATATTTCAGAGGT
Organism: Lampris megalopsis; assembly: GCA_022114975.2. Taxonomy (NCBI): domain Eukaryota; kingdom Metazoa; phylum Chordata; class Actinopteri; order Lampriformes; family Lampridae; genus Lampris; species Lampris megalopsis. The sequence continues at coordinate 462,033 of JAJHIY020000501.1, read as the reverse complement.
TACTGAAAGATGCGAGAAATGCGGCGAGTCCAAACTGTTGCGAGAGCCTTATGATGGACGACACAGTTGGAGTGTAACATGCAACAAAATGCGAGGTCGTATTTCTTCTTTCGACTCTCAACACATTCAGATGAAAAATTGGGACTCGGGTGTGCGAAGGCCTTTAAGCCAGCTAAGCAGGCCTCGGGGTTAAAGGTTAAGGTGAAAGTCTGAAAGTGTGTGTGTGTGTGTGTGTGTGGGGGGGGGCTCGATAGCAGGAGCGTGATAACGCTCGGAGAGTCTCCTGCGAGAAACCTGGCTGCATAAGTAATGTCACCACTTAACCACCGTCCCCCTACTTTTTACCTCTCTCTCTCTCTCTCTCTCTCTGTTTCCCAGCCTCTGTTCTGTGGGTTGACGGGGACATTGGACCCCTCTCTAAAAGGGGACACGTTTGCTGTATCTCTGTGGGGCTGTTACGTCATCCTCAAGGCAGGCAGAACAAAGACACTTGGCATTCCTGCGAGGCACAGAGCGGCAGAACAACGACGCTGCGTTGGCCCACATCGCATTTTCGTACAATGACTGGGCTGTGCAAACAGACACAGGACAGGGACAGGGACGGGGGACGGTCTCTCGGTCCCGAAAACAGACAAGAGAGATGAGCGATTTTAGCCTGGAAGTCGAAACTGTTCTCACACGGAGCAAATAATAAAAGAAAAAAATGACTTGGTCCGTTATTACACTAACAGTACCCCTCCCTTTTCTCCCCGGTTGCACCGGTCCAATCACCCCACTCATCGGAGCCGTCCCAGTCGCTGCTCCACCCCCTCTGCCGATCCGAGGAGGGCTGCAGACTATCACATGCCTCCTCCGATACATTTGGAGTCGCCAGCCACTTCTTTTCACCTGTCAGTGAGGAGTTTCACCAGGGGGACGTAGCACGCCCTGAACAGGCACCCCGACCGACCAGAGGAGGCGCTAGTGCAGCAACCAGGACACATACCCACAGCCGGCCTCCCACCTGCAGACACGGCCGATTGTGTCTGCAGGGACGCCCGATCAAGCCGGAGGTAACACGGGGATTCGAACCGGCGGGCCCCGTGTTGGTAGGCGACGGAATAGACCGCTGCGCTACCTGGACGGCCTCACACTAAGAGTTTTTAAGGTTCATTTGAGTTTGTCTGACAGTGTTGCCTAAAGAAAGTCGCCACATCATTCAACTAGTCCAGCAGCTCTTTTGCCACAGCCACCAGCAGGAGGTAGTGCATTATGGATGTAAAGAGCACCCAGATACCCCTACACTGGATGTAAGGAGCACCCAGATACCCCTACACTGGATGTAAGGAGCACCCAGATGCCCCTACACTGGATGTAAGGAGCACCCAGATACCCCTACACTGGATGTAAAGAGCACCCAGATACCCCTACACTGGATGTAAGGAGCACCCAGATACCCCTACACTGGATGTAAGGAGCACCCAGATACCCCTACACTGGATGTAAAGAGCACCCAGATACCCCTACACTGGATGTAAGGAGCACCCAGATACCCCTACACTGGATGTAAGGAGCACCCAGATGCCCCTACACTGGATGTAAAGAGCACCCAGATACCCTTACACTGGATGTAAAGAGCACCCAGATACCCCTACACTGGATGTAAGGAGCACCCAGATACCCCTACACTGGATGTAAAGAGCACCCAGATACCCCTACCCTGGATGTAAAGAGTACCCAGATACCCCTACACTGGATGTAAAGAGCACCCAGATACCCCTACCCTGGATGTAAAGAGTACCTCTCCATGACGAGCTCTCGTGATCCGTGCCTACTGCGCTATGTTTTCCTCCTGTCACATCTTTTTTTTGTGTTGATCTGTCTACTGGCTTGTCAGTGATGTCTCTCTTTCTCGCACACGAGTAAACTCGTACACAACCCCCCTCTGATGCGCATTCACATAACACACACATCAACACACAAACAAGCATATACACACACACACACACAAATACAAACACACACGTGCAGATACACGTACACAGACACACATTTTCCTCTCCTCCTCTATTATTCAGTTACTGTTGCCCCGGGGGGGGGGGGGGGGCTTGGGGAGACGCGGGTGAGGGGGTCAGAGCGACAACAGACAACACAGCTTAAAAATCCCTGAAAATCAACACAGTCCAGTAGCCATCCCGCCTTTATTCCTAAATCCCACGATCACTGGACTTGATTGTCAATAGCCACACATCGCACACCGATGGTTTGCGCTAACAAAGGATTCATACAGCGGTGCCAGCAGCTCTGGGCTCGTACCCACAGCCTCCCTCCAAATCCACACTCTCCCCGGGCTTTCTTAGATCTTTTACTGCATCCCCCCCCCCTCCTTTTTCCCATTTCACAATCACACCAAAACACACACAAACACACACACACACACACACACACACACATACAAATGTTAAACATTAAAGCTCACAACATGTAGATTTTATGCCGCCCTGACTGGCAGCACTTGATCCATGTAGAGACACAATCGGTTTTCCACACCACCCTGTTGGCAATGGGTCATTCCAGGGATGATGCCATTGCTGAGAAAGCGTCCAGGAAAGAAGGATCATTTCATGGACTGACATTGCTTAAACAAGAGACATGGCTGTGAGTCGTTCACACCCACACCACTGCATGTTCACGGCATGTGCACATGCATGTTATCAGCATGTTAATGGCATGTGCACATGCAGGTTCACTGCATGTTCAATGCGTGTCCATGGCATGTTAACATACATGTTCGCTGCATGTGCACATGCATGTCCATGGCATGTTCACTGCATGTTGTCTGCATGTTTACGGCATGTTCACGTGCAGCGGTACCTCTGAAAGAAAAAGAGGGTCAGGCGTTTTATCAGTGATAAATAATACTGTCCTCCTCGTGCTTAGTTAGGGGTAAAAAGCAGGTTTTATTTTTCCACAAGGGCATTTTAGGCAGGCAGGTGAGTTGGTGTAAAAGCTTGTGCAGTGCCAGCTATTGTCAGGATGAAGCCTTAGTCATTAGCATTTCTCCGGGAGTTTCGGATGTGTTCAGAGGAAGCAGGGAGAAAGAGGAAGAGAGTCAACCAAGACCCAAGAGACCCAGTAGGTTGCATAAACCCAGGGCCCAAAATAACACCGTATCCTGGTATCGCTGCTTCAGTTTTTGTTTTTTTACTTCTGAGTTTTTACCGCTGATGTCTATGTATATCACCATGACGACAGGAGGCGGCTATTTTACTCCATCTGTTACGTAGAGGGAAATCCAACTTACTCAGCCAGAAAAGTTGCAGAGCCTGCTGTGACCTCGTGCATTTTCTTTCCATGAGATAGACTTCAACTACTAGACTAATTAGATTTGTGTTATCTTGTTTTGTTTTGTCACACTCACTATCGTAAATTTTAATTAACTCCAATAACTTCTTTTTTTGTGTGTAAGTGTGCATTTGGCTTCATCACCTGTGTGTGTGTGTGTGTGTGTGTGTGCGTGCGTGTGTGTATTTGCATGTATGTTTACATGTTTGCTCATTAATCAGTGAGAGGGAAAGTCTTGCACTCCGTTGTTTTGGACTTTATAAACAGGCTAATCTGGTCCCCACAGCCGGGGTCACGAGAGTAAATATTGCAGTGCGGCGTGTTTACTCTGCGGCCGGGGGAGCGGCGGTAGGAACCAGGGGTGAAAGGGGGGACGTGGGGGACGGCGGCGTTGCAGGAGGTCTAAATGATGAACCACTGGGCACAGCATACAGTGCACTGCCATTAAAACAATTGATTTTACGTGCTATTTTTTAAAAAAAATCTGTTTTATTCTGATTGCAAGTTTATCTTGTGGGTCGTGTTTTAAGTTTTCACAATGTTTATATTCTTTAGGAGCGGCCGTCACCACTTAGTGAGAAATGTTTAACACCAGAAAGTCCAGCAGATGTGCAGGGCTGTGCAGTGTAGTCTAAGTCACATTTCTTTGACCCTCCAAATGCACGATGGGCTCACTTTTACACGACTTTGTGTAAATATTTAAGATTTAAAGTGCAGGTTTATTTAAATTTAAAAAAAAAATCAGTAAGTAAGTTTTTTTGTTGCCATTTTGCATACTTGGTATCACCTACTTTTGTTCTTTAGCAATTTGCATCTAATACATGTCATGCAAAACTTTTCCTGCACATAAGAATATGAAATTAACTTCTTTTATTACCCCCCCTCCTCCCTTTTCGCCCCAATTGTACTTGGCCAATTACCCCACTCTTCCGAGCCGTCCGCCAGACTACCACGTGCCTCCTCCGATACATGTGGAGTCGCCAGCCACTTCTTTTCACCTGACAGTGAGGAGTTTCGCCAGGGGGGATGTAGCGCATGGGAGGATCACACTATTCCCCCCCAGTTCCCCCTCCCCCCCGAACAGGCGCCCCGACCAACCACAGGAGGCGCCAGTGCAGCGACCAGGACACATACTCACATCCGGCTTCCCACCCGCAGACACGGCCAATTGTGTCTGTAGGGACGCCCGACCAAGCTGGAAGTAACAAGGGGATTCGAACTGGCGATCCCCGTGTTGGTAGGCAATGGAATAGACCGCTTTGCTACCCGGACGCCCAGTAGTGAAATATTTTGAGGTGAAAAATTATTTTGTCTTATTTTTTTCACGACGAAAACACGTTTTTGGAAGACGCATGTTTTACACCAAGACGTTCCACCCCTTGGCCTTTTGAGTGAGTATTTGTGTGGGTGAAGACATCAGCTGTAATAGTGTGCTTCTAATGTGCCCTCCCTAGATGTATACCAGGTTTAACGTGCCCACCCAAAAGGCTCTTAAGTACTGATAACAAAATACCCCTTTTTCGAATTGTCACCACTCAAACTAATCTCCAAAACACAGCAGCCACATGTTCTTCTTTCTCCTTCATTTGATTCGAAGCCTTTCTTGCAGAAACAAGTAAATCAAAATAAGTAATTAAGTCTACTTAACCAATTACGCACTGTGCCCCGTCAACATCAAAGAGAGAACAAAGAGCGGTGAATAAACAAAGGGCGGTGAGGTAGAAACAAAGAAACAAACGCTCCTATGAAGTTTAATAAAGTCATTTCATGCGGATACTCGTGTCTTATTCCAGATCATTGCTAGAGAATGTCCCACTGTGACGGAAAGACAGAAAGCAGCCCAGTGAAGGGCTCAGACCTGGAGAAATCCTATCATGCCTGAGCCTGAACCATGAAACTGGGACGATTATCAGAAGAATCAGCTCGGTATCAAGTCGCCGGTGCCCTGTGGTTGGGCCGATCGATATACGGTGTCAAACTCCACGTCATAAACATACACGTGTGCAACAGTCACATTGTAAAGGCCTCAATGTAAGGCCCGCCGGTCGTGTTAGGCTAAAGCTCTTATTGCTTGATGGGAAATAAATTGCATCTCAAGGTCCGCTTTTGTATTCTCGAGCAAGAATGTTCCAGTAAATCTGACAAATAACATAATTTAGTCTGATTCAATAACTTCTTGGACGACTGCCTTATTTCCCCTCTAAGATCACCCCAATTATACCGCTGGGGTGAGAAATTCTTTGCAAATGCAGCCGTGTGTATCTGGTGAAATCACGAAACCCCCCTTTTTTTTCCCCATCCTCCCTGTCTCCTGGTCCAGCCCTACTTCTCACCATGCTTACACGAGAGCAGAAAAAACAACACCATGTTGACAAGCTGCACTCTTATGCCCCCCCCCATTCCTTTTAATGTTATGACCTCACCAATGTAAGGAAGAGGGGGTGCAGAGAGTGAAGTGGGGGAGGGAGGGGGTGCAAAGAGCCACACAGCGACGAGGGCTTAAACTGCCCGCTGTTGTTTTTACAGCCACCCCAGTTCCGACGAGATGGGATTGGACGGTATCACCGAAACCGTGGCGGTGCCCACCCGCAACGCTAAATAAAGAGATTCCCCTTCTCTCCCGTCGCTCTCCCTCTCTCTTCCGCCCCCGCTTCCTACCATCTACCAGGAGCCCCTATCCCCTAGCGTCCATGAATCAACTTGTACAGTGAAAGAGAGAACACAATAGCCCCGAAAAAAAGGAGAGAAGCTTTTCCATAATGCAGGATAAGAGGCAGAAAATACCCAAAACAGGCCACCCGTACCAGCACAGTAGGTGGCCCCCTAACAACCATCATTTGATACTGACTGTTGATATAACCCCCTTCTTTTTTTTGTCTGCTGAAACTTCATTAAGGATTTAATTCGTTCCTCCTTCCCTCCCTCCTCCCTCCCTCTCTCTCTCTGTGCCTCTCTCCGTCTTGCTCGCTTCTTTCCCTGCCTCCTCAGCTCATTGCTGTGACACCATGGGGATGGGAGTACCCTTTCCCGGGGCATGCCGGTGCCCTCGGTGACTCTGAAGTGTCTGGAGAGGCCACGGAGGCATGGCTGGCCGCGGCTAGGTGCCAGATAAGCCCCCGGATTACAGGCGCTATCGCTAACCGTAGCCAGGCTGCCAACACTCTGATCCGCTGATATGGCCTAATTGTTCTCTTTAGCTGCGAGGTGATATGACGTCTCTCTCTCTCCCCCCGCGAGCTCGAGCCAGAGATCGAGCCAGCTTTGGCAATAAAGCCCGCAGAATGACAGAGGGGGGGGGGGGATGCTGCCGAAACTGGCTGCCGTCACAGTCAAGATGGAAAGCTGTATTCCTCATCCAGTATTAAGCATCCAGCATCCTGCTGGTTATATTTTGCCCCGAGTTTTTGAGTGAGACTGATGTGGAAGTATTTGGAGAGAATCCAAAGGCAGTTTGACCATCTGATGGGGCAGCTGGAGAAGGCAGCCCGTCGAAATCACAAAGCGAAAAGTACAAATAAACAAACAAATAAATAAATAACACAGAAAACTTGATAGAGGAGATAAAATAATCGTCCCCCCCCCCCATTTTCTACCCAAATGTCAATTACCCCACTCTGCCAAGCTGTCTTGGTCGCTGCTCCACCCCCTCTGCTGACCCGGGGAGTGCTGCAGACTACCATATGCCTCCTCCCATACATCTGGCGTCACCAGCAGCTTCTTTTCACCTGACAGTGAGGAGTTTCGCCAGGGGGGACGTAGCACGTGGGAGGCTCATGCTATTCCCCCCAGTTCCCCCTCCCTCCCCCGCACAGGCGCCCCGACCGACCAGAGGAGGCGCTAGTGCAGCGACCAGGACACATACTCACATCCGGCTTCCCACCCGCAGACACGGCCAATTGTGTCCGCAGGGACGCCTGACCAAGCCGGAGGCAACACGGGGACTCGAACCGGCGATCCCCGTGTTGGTAGGCAACAGAACAGACCGCTAACTTATAAGGAAATAAAAAGCTTCTGACGCTGAAAACCCCATTTCACCTTGATGAATGTGGTTTTTAGAGTGTAGAGGTTCTGCACAGCTCGGTGCTGAATGTGGCCTGCTTCAAGGTGCGCCTGCTTCATAAGTCATGATTCCCGCAGCGGCCAGGTGCTTTACTGCGTGGCAGGTCCGAAATCCCGGTCATCAAGGCATGGAGGCACGTGCCTCATCGCCATAAAAAAGCAAAACAATGGAGGTAGCGGAGTAAAGGAAAATCAGAAAGACAGGTAAAAAAAAAAGAAGAAGAAGGAAAGAGCGAGAGGGTCGATAATGAGAGACAGGGAGGGAGAGCGAGAGGGGGAAAAAGACAGGATGAATGGTCTTTCAGAGAACAACATGCAATTACTAATGTTCTGGCCGGCGGTGCCACGGTGCTGGCCAACAGCGGTGTTATGTAGCAGTAAAGTTATGCACCGGAAGAGGCAACGTTTATGGAGCGAGGGATGCAGGGTACAGCCGAGTCAATCACCGCCGAAACAAAAACAAAGAAATCCCACCTGCGAACATCATCGGCTCGTAAAGTCTAATTCCTTTCCATTATTAGGATCTTGTCCTTTTCTTTAGGGTCACAAAGCATTATGACCACAAATGAATTCATCAGATGACGACCAACGCCTTTTAATGAGGTTTAGCTTCGTGAGTGTGTGATGAATTATTAACCGTTTGCTAGCTCGCGGCTTGTACTGACACACACTCTGCACACGACTGATTAGACCTGGAGCTCTGCTGAATCTGCCAGAAAAACGCAACCAATTCACAGTTCCTCCATCTTCCCCCATACAGCCGACCAGCGCTCCCCGCTGACTACGCCACCCAGTCTGACTGACTGTATATAGCGGTCTATTCCGCTGCCTGCCAACACGAGGATCGCCGGTTCGAATCCCCGTGTTACCGCCGGCTTGGTCGGGCGTCCCTACAGACGCAATTGGCCGTGTTTGTGGATGGGAAGCCGGATGTGGGTATGTGTCTTGGTCGCTGCACCAGCGCCTCCTCCAGTCGGTCAGGGCACCTGTTCGGGGGAGGGGGGGTACGTCCCCCTGGCGAAACTCCTCACTGTCAGGTGAAAAGAAGCGGCTTGCGACTCCACATGTATCGGAGGAGGCATGTGGTAGTCTGCAGCCCTCCCCGGATCGGCAGGGGGTGGTGGTGGGGGGTCGAGCAGTGACCAGGACGGCTCAGAAGAGCGGGGTAATTGGCCGGATACAATCAGGGAGAAAATGGGGGGGGGGGGGTGTAGTAAAACCCTGTTGAAATAAAGACAAAAAAAAAAAAAAAGGACAGAAGAAAAACAAAGTCTTCCTGTCCATCCATAGAGGTTGGTTTAGAGCAGAATGGGGAGCTGGGCGGTGTGTGTGTGTGTGTGTGTGTGCGTGCGTGTGCGTGTGTGTTAGAGGGGTGAGTGTGTAAAGTGAAATGTCACGTGCTGACTGCTTTGGCCAGCCGCTAAACTCAGGAGCGGCAGCGGACGCTGGCATTTGATTAAGGCCGGGAGGAGATGTGACGTGCATGGGCTCCTTCTGCTGCAACCTGTGGAGCGCATCTCGGGAGGAGAAGATTACCTCCTCACCTGATGCTCCCCCGGGTCACTCCGGGGGTCCATTAACTTTTCGACGACATCTCCTCTTCGCACGTGGCGAGGCTATACGGCAACTTAATGAAACCTCATCGGGCGGTAGAGAACAACACGGCCTGGCTTATTCTGGCTGCGGCGGCAGTTCGGGGAGGGGGGGGGGGGTGAGGATGAGAGGTGTTTTTGAAGTCCGCAGATGGATAATTACGTGAGAGCTTCAGCGCCGCTCTCCCTCTCATCACGGCGGAACACCTACCATTAAGGAGATAGGCTGCCTTCCACCCGGCGTTACAGAGCGGGGCCTTAATCCACTAGGACCACGGCTCTGACAACGGCGTTGTTAAGGCCCTCTGAGCCCACCGCGTGGTGCTGATCACAGCTGAAAGCTGCTTGTATGCATCCCGGTAGCTCGGGCGATGTGCGGCGGCCAGGAAGCTGTGATTCAGCGCGGAGCTTCCTCTTTTGTCGGACCCCAGAAAGGGTTACGCAAGCCTCGGGAGATGAAAATCGCAGCAAGGGGCCTTATCTTTCTCGCTCGCTGCCAAAACACACTCACAGGCGCACGGCTCAATACACCTCAAGATGCAAACACGCATACACGCGCGGGTAGAGCGTGTGTGCACGCACACACACGTGCACACACGCAGACACGTGACACAGGAGCAGACTTTTGTTGTGCGTCGACTCGGCGACACAAGCCACCAGGTAGCTCACAACGGCATTTGATTACCTGCACAAACACTGGCACCACAAGCGGTCGCTGTAAAAACGCACCGGCAAGACAAAAGTAGGGATGAAAGTAGGAGGCGAGATTAAAGTGTGATGACACAAGTTTGGACACGGTCTGACAGGATTTATCATCGCAGTAAATCATCCATCAGGATCGCTTGGTTGTGGGTGAGCCCGAGCGCCAGCGCTGGTATGAGTCTTGGAGCAAACGCGAGCCCTGCAGATAGCTATAGAGGCTTGGGCTGAAGGCTGTGACTGATGAGCGGATGGGGCACGGGGCCACGACTGGCTGGGGTTTATGAGCGGGACGGAGGAGATTTCGGGGCCCGTGTCCTAGCACTGGGGACGGCAAACGTTGTTCTGGGGACACGACACCGTGACAGCACCGGCGGCGGAGACGGCGGCTGTGCATAGCTGTGCATACCAGGGCTCGATCCAGAGACTGAGTCCCCTGGTTGTTTTCTTACAAGGCATGTGGGGAGCCTGGTGGTCAGACCTGTGGTCGCGCCAGACCTGGTGAAGTTCTTCATCTGAAACCACACGCTCCATTAAGGGTCTGCTCAAGACACGGCAATTAGAGCAGGAGACAGAAAAAAAGGGGGGAAGAGAAAACCAGCCACCGATGGGGAGGAGAGAAAAATATGTGGCTGGATTATGAGGTGTGCCTGCCTGCTCCTTACACATCTATACATGACCGTCCTTCCATCCATCATCCAAACCGCTCATCCAACATAGGGCCGCGGGACGCTGGAGCCTATCCCAGCAGTCGTTGGGCGGCAGGCGGGGAGACACCCTGGACAGGCCAACAGTCCATCACAGGGCCCTATAGATGACCAAAGACTTGCAAATTAAAAGAGAAGGTGTGGGCTTTTACTACAACGATGTTTTTATTCAGCTCTCATCAGAGCACCTGGGTAACAGAGTCACATCAATCTCAAACCGGATGTTGTAACTCACGGGCGAATCTCATTAACTCGCCATCGATTTCATCAAATAGGTTTCCGTCAATCGATATCATCAGTGTTCACACAGGAAATCATAAACGGAATTATTTAAATCACATCTTCATTACACCCCTCGGCCTGCACAGATCAATAGAGGGCACACAGTCTGGGTAAGGGTTCCCTGTTAACGCCAGAACGACCGGGATTTCACGCCTACCTAAAACGACCATGGGCAGTCAAAATGACCGCCGGTTTTTGTCAAGATAAATACCCAACTGAGATATTAATGCATTGCATATGTTAGTTAGTATGTCTGTTAAGAAACGACTGACACCAAAATTAACATTTTAACAACTATAATACTATTTCTAAACAGTTTAAACTTCAGAGAGGTATGGTCGAACTTGAGAAAAAGTGAAAATATTACCTGAAAAACAAAACGGAAAACACATATTGCGAATCTAACAAACGTAACAAGGCCTATAAAACGTGAAATGTAAAAAAAAAAAAAAAAAGAACTGAACTTCGCGACGGAAATGACGCGACCACCACACGTCATCAATAGTGGCATGACGCGCACGATGACGCGCAAATTACGCGCGGCCATTTTGACGGCTCATGGTGGTTTTACGTAGATCGTATCATAACTTTTTTTGTGCAATTGATCTAAAACTCATTTTAATGCAAATATATGCAGTTTTAGGAGCATTCGGGGGGCGGCAGGACTGTACCCCCCCCCCCGCCCACAAAGTTTTCTCACAAACTTTGAAAATCCAAAACTTTCAAAATGGCGACCTTGGTCCTTCTGATAGTTTTTAAGTTCCGGTCGTTGTTTCAATGGTTATTTTCAGTTAATTTTTGTTTTTTTTTTTGGTTACATTTCACGTTTTATAGGCCTTGTTACGTTTGTTAGATTAGGAATATGTGTTTTCCGTTTTGTTTTTCAGGTAATATTTTCACTTTTTCAGCTTTGCTATTCAAGCTCGACCATGTCTCCCTCAAGTTTAAATTGTTTAAAAAATAGTATTAAAGTTGTTAAAATGCTAATTATGGTGTCTGTCGTTTCTTAACAGACATACTAACATATACAATGCATTAATATCTCAATTGGATATTTATCATGACAGAATATCGAGTTTAAAAACTGCCGGTCATTTTGACCGCCCATGGTCTTTTTAGGTAGATCTTATCATAACATTTTGTTTTGATTTGTTGTGCAAGTATATGCAATTTTAAGAGCACTCGGGGGGAGGCAGGTCTGTGTCTGTTTTTTTTCTTTCTTTTTCCCCACAATGTTGACCGCCTTGGTCGTTCCAGTGTTAACTGCCTTTCAACCACAAATCAAAATACATAAGATGGTGGTTGGGTGTTTTTTTGGAGCCGAGGCCGTGAGCTGGGTCCAACAGCGGCTGGCGTGTGCATAGCGGCTTTCCTACAACTCGGCGACTAATAAAACCATCTGTCCACGGTGATTAATTATGCCAATCACAGAGGAGTAAAAACAGACCGTCCCGTTGCCTCAGCGGCACTGGGACGAGGAATCTATCGCTGCCGATCGCTGGACGCCTTCTACTGTGCACGGGCAAGCCAATGAATGTTGATGACAGAGAGAGTCGTCCAAACTACCCTGCAAAGCATGTTGTGGAGAGGCGTGCATACGTGTGCGTGCATGCATGTGCATACATGTGTGTGCGTGCACATGCATGCGTGAGAGTGTGTGTAGGCTCATCACTTGGCCGTGACCCAAAGCAGATGTTGAGGAAGGTATAATTCCACGTCCAACCCCTGGCAGGGTAGGTTTGGGGAGATAGTATCATGGGCCATAAAAATGGTAATTTCTCTCTTACACAAAGCTGGACATGTTTACATGTGATTTAGGATAACAGATCCTTTTCAATTTGTGTCAGTGAGACACAAGGAGCTGGTTTTCATTTAGGTTATGGGACAGAAATAATGTGCTTTTTTCCCCCCTTAATGGACGCTTGAATTTATGGCCTATATGACAAGCTTTTGAAACATTCTTTTTCTCTTTCTACTTTCTCTCAGGTTTTCTTTTTCTTTTTTTTCATGATTATTATTCTTTTGTTCTAGGCTGTCCAACACTGGTCTGTTTGTAATGAAACCCAAATGGAGCTGCGTGCTGGCTCCTGGCCCTCGTGCTGAAGCTGTGAGGGGCCGCGGGGCCAGCTAGACTTGTTCCCCAGAGAGCAAGAGAAAAAAAAAAAAAGAAAAGAAAGAAAGAGAAAAAGAGAAGGAGAGAGTGGGAGAAGAACATAAACTTAAAAAGTCAGACAGACGACAGATGGACAGGACATAAGAGACAGAGAGAATGATAGATGGATGGATGAATAGATAGATAGATAGATAGATAGATAGACAGACAGACAGACAGACAGACAGACAGACACAGACAGACAGACAGACAGATAGATAGATAGATAGATAGATAGATAGATAGATATACAGACAGACAGATAGATAGATAAGATAGGTAGGTAGGTAGGGTCACAGAAATAATTAGAGAGAGAGAGAGAGAGAGAGAGAGAGAGAGAGAGAGAGAGAGAGAGAGAGAGAGAGAGACCCTATAGCAGCCTGTGGGGGGGGGATCAGAGGGGGCTAGATCTGGGAAACTATGTGTCTACGTGCTGCAGGAAGAGGCCTCACAAGCCGGGGAACACACACACGCCTCACGTAGGACGGGTACTTGTATGTACAGGACTCTCTGAGTGTGTGTGTGTGTGTGTGTGTGTGTGTGTGTGTGTGTGTGTGTGTGTGTGTGTGTGTGTGTGTGTGTGTGTTCCATCTGTGGGACTGTCATTGGGAGAATGACATTTAGATTGGTGCATTGACTCACAACAAACAAAGAACATAAACCCCCACAGGGGCTAGGGTGGGGGTGGGGGTGTTTGTGAGGTGGGAGTTCAGAATCCAAGTTAAACAAGCATATCGGGAAAATATGTTTTTATTGACTGATGATGACTGACCTACTCCCCAGTCTCCCCCTCTCTTTTCCTTTCCCACTCACTCTTTCTTTTCTCTCTTTTACACAAATAGATAAACTCATAAACACACACACACACACAATGTTCAGTATCCATATAGAATCAATTAGCTTTCGGATGGTTGTTAATAAAAAAAGAATCGCAATGACAAATCAAACCGAGCATGTCAACAACCCCACATTATTCCACCCAGCACTCTAAACCAAATGCATATTTCATTTTGATAACGCAGCCTGCACATTTCAAATGAGCCCTCCGCTAACGGATCTCTGTTGCCTGCATCTGCTGAGTCTTCTCGGGGGGGGGGGGGATAGGGAGAGAGAGAGAGAGAGAGAGAGAGCGAGAGAGAATGAGAGAGGGAGAGAGAGGGGGGGATAGAGGGAGAGAGAGCAGAGTGGGCTGATCATAACTGATTCCACAGATCATCTGAGACCGCGGAGATGATTTTCAGGACGGCGCGAGATCAAACAAGGACGTGGGCTCTCCGGAGAGTCCTGCAGCACAGGCTGTCCTGCAGGAGGTGGGGGACAGACTTTGAAAGAGCACAAAGGTGGTCAGCTTAAGACTCACAAGCATCAGCTGGCCCTTAAGTGGAGATGGCATCCATGCAGACGGGAGAGGGATCAAAACATATGGCAGCATGCCTCTGTTTCCCTCCGTCTCTCTCTCTTTCTCATGGGCTCTCACTTTTAATCTTTCTTTCCCTCCTTCTGCTCTACTCCTGTTTCCTTCAATTTCTCCCTCCCTCTTTCTCCTTCTCCTCTCCCTGCTCATCAGGAGTCCCCAGAGGTGAATTGTAATCCCAGTTTGAAGAACAAGTCTTTCATGTCTTGGGAAGACACGCTAACCAGAGCGCTGGTGGTTCCTCCACTTCTCAGACGAAGCCTTGCGAATTCCCTTGCCCCCCCCCCCCGGCTCTCTGTCCTCCATCTCTTTCTAGATTTCCCCCTCTCTTGCGTCTTTACGGCTGTGTTTGTTCTCTTCCTTTCATTATGAAGACCATCGGGGCTGCCAGGGATGTGACTAACACTGGGCTGCTGTGACTAGCTTGTGTTCTGGACCAAAATGAATGCAGCATCGGATGGGGCAACACGCCGTCAGGAGGTGGTGTTAAACAGCGGCGTTGACTGGTGGGTGTTATGATGATTCCATGCTGGCCACCAAAGCAAAAACTGCATCGCTAATATGCCCAAAAACAACAGAATTAAGACTATACTGGAGTTGTGTTGTACTTTTAAGAAGTTGTGGAAGTTGGGAGAAAACATAGATGAAGAACTTCTCTCTTCTTCTTCTTTTTTTTTTTTATTTGCCCCCTTTTTTCTCCCCAGTTGTATCTGGTGAATTATCCCACTTTCTTTCGAGCCGTCCCGGTCGCTGCTCCACCCCCTCTGCCGATCCGGGGAGGGCTGCAGACTACCACGTGTCTCCTCCGATACATGTGGAGTCGCCAGCCGCTTCTTTTCACCTGACGGTGAGGAGTTTTGCCAGAGGGATGTAGTGCATCGGAGGATCACGCTATTCCCCCCCAGTTACCCCCCCCTCCGAACAGGCGACCCTGACCGACCACAGGAGGCGCTAGTGCAGCAACCAGGAGACATACCCACACCTGGCTTCCCACCCGCAGACACGGCCAACTGTGTCTGTAGGGACGCCCGACCAAGCTGGAGGTAACACAAGGATTCGAACCGGCGATCCCCGTGTTGGTAGGCAATGGAATAGACCGCTACGCTACCCGGATGCCTCAAAACTTCTCTCTTTGACTACATGAACACGTGTGTCATTTATTTCCTCATATTCACAACCCCGCCCGACAACATGGCGCTGCGTAACCATGGCTACACCCTGAGCCCTTACAGTAAGCATGTCAACTTCATACAAACAAGCCACGGTGAATTATGCCCATAAGTCCACTACACACGTCCCCCCAGAATTCAACAGGAAGCGTTAACGTGGCGGGGGCCACATGGCCCGGCCGGAATTGCTCTGGCGAACGGGGCTCCCGCTGGAGGGGCCTTAAGGACCCCGCGGCAGTGTTGCGGTAAGGTGGGGAGTGGAGGAGCCTTGGTGGCCTTGTTAGGGGGTGTGGGCTGGGTAGGGAGGTGCCCCCACCGCAGGGCTGGGCCAGCCCAACAGGTCGGTCCAAGTCCAGGTGAGGCGGTTTTAGGCGATCCAAGGAAATTCAATCCGGCTTGCCACGGATGTCCACGACAAAGTCAGGAATCAGGAGCATTTATCTGCCATTTCATTTCATGCACTTGCGTACATGAAATGAAACAAATCATAATTTCCCCCACCAGTGCAACACAAAGACAAAACACATCCAAACTACAAGGACACATATATCCAAACTACAAAAAATGTACAAAAACTACAAAAACACATATATCCAACATATCCAAAAACTGTCCAAGAGAGCGAACGCCAGTATGACTGCCGGTCTGCATGGGCTAGCAGTTAGCTTAGCCTGCCCTGCTTCTGGGTCCTGTAAGACCACCCTCGGTGTCAGACCACCCTCGGGCGAAGCTCCAGGCAGGGCTGTGGTCCCCTGGGCACACCGGACACAGCGGACCAGGCTCCCTCCGCCGACAAGCTTAAAGTTCCCAGTCTCCAGG
The DNA here is from genome assembly GCA_022114975.2 of Lampris megalopsis. Lineage (NCBI taxonomy): Eukaryota > Metazoa > Chordata > Actinopteri > Lampriformes > Lampridae > Lampris > Lampris megalopsis. The sequence goes on along the minus strand of JAJHIY020000501.1, from coordinate 445,816 downwards.
ACCTGGAATGGCCCATCATAGGGAGGCTGCGGGGGATCACGGTGAGCATTGTGGCAGATGAAAACGCATTGGCTAATGGGTCGGACCCTTTAGTCGACTGGTTAACCAAGGGCTATCGAGCCTATTCATCCGTGATCGTTGCAGTATTCTACCGACTGCAGACTTGTGGGGCCGTGCGACTTGTGGGAGGCCATGTTGCGAAGTAGGGACCGGTGCGAAAACTCTGGCGTTACCCGGAAGCGTGGTGGTCCATGGGAGTCGATGGCATACAGCACCAACTTTCGCGTGGCTGGGTCGACGACCAGCCCGTGCTGATCAGCCTGTTTAATCAGCTAGACATTATCACATAACCACGGCTCAGCGTTTTTGGTTTTCACCGATTTTCACCGAAAAATACCCAGATTTTTTTTTTAAAAGGAGCAGACCAGTTTAAACTGATTTTCACCCGGATTTTATGTTTCCACGAAGCCAAAAGTTGTTCCTGTTCGTGTGAGGTTATGTAACAGTGCCCTCTTGCGGCGAAAGTCGGCATGCTGGATGGCTTTGAAAAATAAAAACCGAAAACGCTGAGCCTTGCACATAATAGCAACATAATCCACAAGTTTTAAGTCTTAACTGAAGGAATAATTTACATTACATCAAATATATAAGTTTAAAAAGTTAAGTAAATATGGCCAATCCCTTTTTAACAAACTTAATATTCATAAAATAATTTGAGGATAATTGCAGAGACACTGTTGTATCAACGAAAATGAAAGAAGAGAGAAACGAAATGTGTTTTGTGTGTTGTGGGGCTTAAATTACATGTTTGGCTTCATGTTGCTTTTGGTCCCTCTCTCTGTTGCGCGTCCATGTGAATAACAAGTCCAAGCCTCTACTTAAAACCCAGCAGAACTTAATTCTTTTTTTATGGTATGTCAAGGCTTAATCCATGATAAATCACTCCTTCTCACTGTCAGTAAACACACAGGCACGCACTCGCATGACCACACACACACACGCACACACACACACACACACACACACAACCCGAATCAAATATTTTCACTCTTTTAAAAGGCAAATATATGAGTCATTCTTCCAGAATCTCACCACCGAACAATGGTCTCTCAGTCCTATCAAAAGGCAGCTTTACTAGGAGTAACTTTCCCGACTAATGATGCAATGCACATTTGATGCAATATTCATGCTGGAAAAGTCATTTTTTTTGGAAGGCATATTCCCTTGTGACAAAATCCATATTTCTTTGCCTGTGTCTCTTATGCCCTGAATACCCATGAATTGCATGTTGTGTTTGGCTTAGTGACAGGGGCTAAATAAAGTGGGTGTTGTGATTGGCATGGGAAGCCTGCTTGAGAGAAACAGGTGTCTTTCATTGGTTCTCGCGGATGTGCCCATAGCACTGGCGCCTTGCGATTGGTGGAGGCAGGACACCACCACATTGGGAGGAAGCTGCTGATGCCTGGCATGTTTGTGGGCACGGAGTGGCAGAGGGGGGGAGGGACGGCGGAGAGCGAGGGAGTGGTGCAGGGTACAGACCACCTGGATCATGGGCCTCAAAGGCTGGCCTGACAGACTCAATCTAGGCAACAGTGAACAGAAGACAGCCAGTCTGCTGACTTCCCCTCTCTTGCATTTTCACTGGCAGCCCTCCAACACACACACACCGTCCAGCGAGACTTTCAAAAGGAGATTCAGCTCGGGTTTTTCCACCAAGTTAAGGGGGATTTTTGCTTTGCCCGGTGAAAAAACAGAAAGCAGATTAAAAGGCTTAAAATTGCCAGGAACGGCAAACTTTAAAATGGGATACTGAACTGGGACTTCTTGGTTGGCTGAGAGGATACCATCGGGGGAGTTTTCAATCATCGCTGTCCTAAATTTTCATATTTTATGTTCTCGGGGGCAGCAGGGTTTACAAACATACCAAACTGACGGAGATGCCTGGGACAACAAATCGAGAAAATGAAGAGATGATCTAGAAATAGTGGTTCCACAAAGGTCTAAGGGCGGCCGGGCAGACTTCGCAGTGTGCTCACGCTGCGTTGCTTCTGTGTGGGCTGTCACATGTGTGGTGTAAATCATCCCCGTGTCAGTGTCATCCCTGCCTTGTTCCTCCCCTTGTTCCTCCTGACTGAGCCCCTTACATTACTGAGCAGCGCTGACCCGGGCTGACCCCGGACACTTGGCCTCAGTCGTTTCTAGGCTACGGCCTCAGACGTCGTGCAACAACGCTTGTGTTTCTTCTCCTCTCCTCGCTTCCTTCTCTTCCCTCTGCTTATCTCCTCGCCATCAGCTCTGCTCCTGCACTACAATCTCTCAGTCCATGCTTTGACATAGCTTATTTTTCTCCTGTCCATCACCCTGCATTCTCCTCCATGAGGTCATTCTGCCATGACTAACAGGCCTCCCTTGGGTAAAGGGGATGTGGGATTCCTCTCTTTTTCTCCCCCTTCAAGGGAACAGTGTGTGAGGGAACTTGAGAAAACATCCAAACATCAACAGAGGTGAACAGCAGTGCCAAGCAAGCACGCTGATGAGACGTGGCCATAGCTACTAACGCAGATATTTACACACACACACACACACACACACACACACACACACACACACTTGCACGCAGACATGCTGTCACAATTCCTGCTTAGGCTGTCCCTACCTTCAGCCCTTTAGCACTCTCTCTAATCTTTGCCATTTCTCCACCTGTCCACCAGATGCCCCCAGACTATCCTTCCTGTTTACCACACCCACCCCTTCACCTGTTCCTACCTAGTAATTGTCTGCACCTGCTGCCCATTCCCTCATCAGTTCCTCCGTACTCATACCGGTCTCAATCCTCCATTCGCTGCCAGCTCGTCATCGTTTCTTCCATGGACTCTTTCCTTCTCGCCAAGCTGACCGTCATCCTGAGTCTGCCTGTTCCTCTTCCAGTTGTTGGTCCTGTTCCCGTCTGTTCCCGTGGTCTAGACCTTCAGCCTCTTGGACTTTGTGTGCCTGTTTTGGACTCATTCCCCTGCTGACTAACTGTAAGCCTGTCGCTCCTGTTTTGAGCATTAAAGCCCCATCCAGGGAGCAGAACCAAGGCGATGGATGGAGAAGAGCAGGGCAGGAGAACTCAGGCGGAACAGGGGGCAAAGCAAGGACCCTCAGGTGGATGGCCCTGGGGCTGGAAGTTGGGACCGGAAGACAGGGTAGATGGACGGAGTCGCTCTGGAAGGCGACCCGGAGGCAGGGACGGAGACAGAACAGGCAAAGAGAAACACGCACGGGGCCTAAGCGGGAATCGTGACACGTGCACACGTACAAACACAAAACTCCT
>JAJHIY020000501.1:407500-437500 GCA_022114975.2 Lampris megalopsis | reverse complement strand
TCTAATGTCCAATATTATCAATGGTCAATCACATTGCTGAGCTACTTCCTGGTTCAACTTGCAGGACTGACCAGCTACCTGATTATACGTTAGTTAGTTAGTTAGTTAGTTAGTTAGTTAGTTAGTTAGTTTAGTAGAACTTATTGACTAACTACCCAGCAGGGTTGGGTAGTAACGGATTTCATGTTATCGGAATAACGTAATCAGATTACAACAAATAAGTAACTATCAACCGAGATTTTATTAAAAATGTGTAATTAGATTACAGCTACATTGTCAAGGCTAACGAGTGCTTTTTTGGGGGGGGGGATTTTTCCCCCTTTTCCTCCCCAATTGTACTTGGCCAATTACCCCACTCTTTGGGTTGCTTCGGGTCCGGGTCGCTGCTACACCTCCTCTGCCGATCCGAGTAGGGCTGCAGACTACCACATGTCTCCTCCGATACATGTGGAGTCGCCAGCCGCTTCTTTTCACTTGACAGTGAGGAGTTTCACCAGGGGGGACGTAGCGCATAGGAGGATCATGCTATTTCCTCCAGCCCCCCCCCCCAAACCGGCGACCCGACCAACCAGAGGAGGTGCTAGTGCAGCGACCAGGACACATACCCACATCCGTCTTCCCACTAGGGACGCCCGACCAAGTCAGAGGTAAAAAAAAGAGAATTATATTTTAACTATAAGGTTGATAGTGAAAAATCATGAAAGCACAAGCAAAAGTAAAATTGAGAAATTATGACAATAATTCACGAATATTTCCAGGGTGTGGGGACCCCAAGCCACTGTGCCCCACCCACCACACACCTCCCTTCTACTTCAGGTGAGATACTTAAATGGACAACTGCTGAAGGAACCATGTCAACAGATTCCGCCAAATGCCAAAGTGTGAATACTGGATGCATCAGCAGATTACTTGAAGAAACAAGCTATTAATTACACTGGGTAAGGGCGTCTGGGTAGCGTAGCGGTCTGTTCCATTGCCTACCAACACGGGAATCGCCGGTTCGAATCCCCGTGTTACCTCCGGCTTGGTCGGGCGTCTCTACGAAATGTGCTATATAAATGTGATTTGACTTGACTAGACTTGCCAATTAGCCGTGTCTGCGGGTGGGAAGCCGGATGTGGGTATGTGTCCTGGTCGCTGCACTAGTGCCTCCTCTGGTCGGTCAGGGCACCTGTTCGGTGGGGGGTGGGGACTGGGAGGAATAGTGTGATCCTGCCACACGCTACGTCCCCCTGGCGAAACTCCTCACTGTCAGGTGAAAAGAAGCGGCTGGCGACTCCACATGTATCGGAGGAGGTATGTGGTAGTCTGCAGCCCTCCCCGTATCAGCAGAGGGGGTGGAGCAGTGACCGGGACGGCTCGGAAGAGTGGGGTAATTGGCCGGGTACAATTGGGGAGAAGAAGGGGGAAAATTCCACACAAAAAAAAAGAAAGAAAGAAAGAAATGAAAGTTGAGGTAATCAAGATAAATGTCTCTGATTTCTGTGCTTTTCCACCGCTGGGGCATTAGGCAGTTGTGTCGTGGTAAATAAAGTCTGGTGGCTTTTCTCACAAATTTATCCGGCATATTTCTACGTCTGATAGCAAGTTTGCTGGCAGTGTTTCACATTTTGCAACGGACTTGAGGTGTGACTCCTGTCTGTCACAGTGGTGTGACTGAAATGTGAGTAGTTCATATGGATTTTATTACCATGTTATTAAGCTTTTATTCCATAGCGTTGCAAATCAGGTGCGCTTTGAATTTTGTCGAGACCCCCACCTTACTTCTAATAGGAGTAATGATTACATACGCATTGGGTAACGGCTGAAAGATAAAATACCAATCGCGCCCGTTTTTCAGCCATCAAAGCGGGTCAAAGTCAACTTCTCAGCTCGCATCGCGAGATAGCGACGCCATCGTGGCTGCGGTTACTCCTGCGGGCAGGTGACAAGGACCTGCAACCCTCTGTGCATTTGTTGCTGATAGGCTGCAATAACGATAATGAGGCCCCCCCCCCCAGGTTACCTTCATTATGTAACCTGCACCACAGCAGGTTTCTCCCCCACATACTGAATGCGGTGGGCTCACCAATAGTCCTTACGTGGACAGGTGGCGAGAGAGGCCCCATCAACCGCTGACAAGTCACCGCGTGATGCTAACGTAGCATCCATAGCAACACAGATGAGGGGGGCGGGGGCTGTCTATCCTTAAGCAGTAAACGCTCCTTTAGCCCGCGTGACCTTTAAAGAGACAGATGTGCAGCAGAAAAACGCTGCGATCTCTTGTTCTTTAAATCGTGCTAACGTCAACAGATAGAGAGCGCTGTTTGAAATGCTCCCATTGGCATGCTAATCACGTTTCGATAGGCGGCGCCTTTCTGTGTGCGTGCTGTGTGCACTCATGCGTGCACTTGCATCCGTGCACACATGAATATAAGTGCACGTGGGTCTATTTGTGCTTGTCTGTATATGTTGGACTTCATATTTCTGCTCAAATATTTTGCTCCAACGAGTGAAGCGGGGGGGGGGGCAAAGTGTGCGCGACAGAGGTGGCGGCATGTCGGCGTCAGGTGAGATGCTGCCACCAAACAGCTAGCCGGGCTGCTGTTGTGTAATCATCAGGCTCATACACACGTGCCCTCGCTGCATATCACAATACATGGGAACAGATGGAAGGGGGGGGGGGTGTTAAATAAACACAAACTCACGCTCATCATCAGCTTGGGTTACGGGCAGCTGTTTCTGTTCGTTTTGTTTCCGATCACAGACCACGGTAGGTTTCTACGGGAGGACAGGGATGAGGGTTTGAACACTCAAATCACAGATCAAGGACGAGAGAACAACCGTTTGGGGGAGCGTCCTAGTTGGGACAACATAACGGCTCAGCTATAGTCATAATCACCGGCCTGGGTGAGACGCGCTCGAACCCGATTTCAAAACGCTGTCAGCCACAGCTGGCAGGACAGTTGTCCACTCGGAGAGACAAGCGCATTCCTGCCTGCAAGCACAGAGGCAAAGACTCATTTACACACACGCACACACACACGCAAATGCACGCTGTTACAGGCGCGCACAAATGCAAATGCATGCTGGTTCACACACAAAAACACACACATACAAGCGTGCGCACACACACACAAGTGCCCATACACAGACACACATCTGTGTGCACATACACACACACACACACACACACACACAGACAGACAGACAGACAGACAGACAGACACACACACACACACAGATGTCTCTTGCAGAAAGCGAGTGAGGGGGCATCAGGCCCGTGCTGGAATGGCGTTTTGTCTCCCTGGCAATAAGCTCTCACCCTGATCCTGTTGTATCAGCGAGAGCGGACATCTTTACTTGACAAGCACCAACAGATAGGGACTAAATGTTCCAGGCCGCTGTTTCATAATGTTTAGTGCAGTCCACTATCACACAGTCACACAGATGTTTAACTCTTGCAGCCTGGGGGGAGAGCGAGCACCGGGACAAAGTACGAGAGAGAATTACACACCCATCACACAGGAGATAAAGGAGATAACGCCGCAGATTACGCAACTGCACTTTATAATCTGAAATGACTCTGCGCACTAAATATTTCACATAGCCACAATTACAAAAAAAAAGAATACAAATTAGAGAGAAAAAAACCCAAACCAAAACAATGAGGACGCCGTCCATTGCTTGACCAAATACCTGGAAGCTGAAATTCTGCTGACGCGAATTGGCGGCACTGTTTAAAAGTTCTCTCACTGGGTTCAAGGTCTTGTGCTTTCCTTCAGTGCCACGCTGACCCTCCGGTCACCTTACGCTTCTGTCAACCGGCAAATCGCATCAGTATGATTCATAAAGGTCTGGCCGACTGAACCAAACAGCCACACATCTGGTAATTAACAACCTAGAAAACTGTCAACACCGAGCCGCGGAGTGACTCTAATTTGGTTTTCTCCATCTCTCTGACCTCCCGCACTCTCTGTCTCTTCGTCTCTCCGCTGGACGTCTCTCTTTCTCTCCCATCCACATTTCAGACTCATGCTGCCGTCATTGCACGGTCACATCAGTCAATTAGCTCAATGTCAGCGACTGTAATGGACTTGTGGACATGATGCCCCCGTGGCGTTTGTTTTGCTCTGTCACACAGGCTCTACTCCACCCCACAGCACCATTGACCGTGCTGTCTGCATGAACACACGCTTAAAGGTCAGCTCTCTGCAACAGGTCCCTTGCCAGTGCCTCCATGCGCTGAGCTCCTACCGGCTGGGCTCGGGTGGAGCGAGCCGGGTCAGGCGAAGGGATGGAAAGATTTGGGGGAGAGCAAACAAATACCTGTCCTCCACCTCTTCGATTTGGACGCTGTCTGCATCTCAGCGGCTTGTTTGTGTGGCAAAATAGGGGCGAATGCCTCGGAGTCACCACAGCCGCTCCTGTCTGCTCCTCCTGGGTCAGAGGGCAGTTTAAAAGACCAGCACTAAGTCCGGACAAGACATTTCCATTAGCTAGTGCACAACCAACCCCGCCTCCACCCTACTTCGGAACCGGCTCTCTGAGGAGAAGTACATGGGAGGTGCAAACTCTTCTCTCCCAGTTCCCCCTCCTCACATCCCAGCATGCACTAGCCTGCTATTAGCACACTTGGGTGGGCCTGTCACTGGGCAGTGGAGACATGTGACATTGAGAGGTCAGAGCTCAGGCCAAAACAGCCCCCTGCTGCAAACCTGGTGCACTCCTTCTCTTCCTCCATCCGTTACCTTTCCACCCTTTGAAGCTAAACCCAAACCCATGGCTTGCCCTTCTCCGGGAGGGGAGGGACAAATAAGGCTCGGGCAGACCTGGGTGCAACCAGGACGGCAGGTGCTTCGGTTCTGACCTTCCACTTGATGAGATCAGTCTCGGTGACCTTCGGCTCAAGCACTCACTCCCGCTGCCTCCCCTTCCCCCGCCGTAGAGCTGGCTATAATGCCAAGCATGTCGGATCTTTTTAGCATCAAAATACCGACAGCCCCCCCCCCTCCACTGCTCCCTCTCTCTCACCAACCCCCTGACAACCCGCCCACCCCAAACTGCCATTGCCTGCATCCCTGCCTTGTCTGCCTTTCTCGCCCCTTCAGGGCGACACACACAGAGTCGGGTGATATGCGGCTGCCACTGCCTTTCACATTCCCACTGACAAGGACAGAGGCAACTGACCATAGTGAGAGTAGGAACAGCCTGAAATGCCTTAATCTAGACCGGCACCAGGCTGCAAAGCATTCGCTTCCGGGCCGCGAGGACATGATATGCAAAAATAAATAAATAAAAACATGAATAATAAGCATATAACATTATAGGCTATTTGTGCTGTAATTACACTGAACTTGGCACCGTCTGTCTGTGCTGCACCTTTCCCCACCATTCCCTGTCACGCCCACAACAGGATGAGGATGCTGATGAGGATGCTGATGTTGAGCTTCAGTAACGCAACGCACGCGAGGTCACCAGTCGATCATCACCCGCTTACCTCCTTGATGTGCACGCTGCAGCTAGCTAGCTACCACCAGTAAAAAAAAACAAACATCGCTCGAGTTCGGAAGAGGAAGGGAGAAGTAAAAGGTCTTAACGATGATGGTGAGGCAAGGACAGCAGAGGCTGAGACTGCAAAAAAAAGAGAGCGTCCTTCAAAAGGAAATACGACGAGTCATACCTACAAATATGGCTCCCCCCCAATCGTATCCGGCAAATCACCTCTCTCTTCCGAGCAGTCCAGGTCGCTGCTCCAACCCCCTCTACCGTTCCGAGGAGGGCTGCAGACTACCACATGTCTCGATAGGGGGACATAGCGCGTGGGAGGATCATGCTATTTCCCGACCGACCAGAGGAGGCGCTAGTGCGGTGACCAGGACACATACCCACATCCGGCTTCCCACCCACAGACACGGCCAATTGTGCCTGCAGAGACGCCCAACCAAGCCGGAGGTCACACAGGGATTCGAACCAGGATCCCTGTGTTGGTGGGCAATGGAATAGACCGCTACGCTACACAGACGCCCCTAAAGCATGGCTTTATTGGGACCGAGGACTCGCATGTCATGACCATCTTGTTGCAGGGAAACAAGCCAGGGGTTCAAACTGGTTCAGAGTTGCAGTGTTTTCAATGCTCATGTGAGGAACATATGTGACGTGTGTTAAATATCCGAAACGGTACTTAAATGTTATGACGCTACTGACTTATAAGCGTAACCTATATTCCGGGCGTTAAACACCCCCCCTCCCGCTGGCTAGTCTGCAAGAATAACGTCAATATTAAACCGGTCCGCCATGCAAAAAAAGGTTTGAAGACCCCTGCTCTCATGGCAACAGGGGCCTGCCCCCCCCCCGCCCCCCGAAGAACACCTGAACTCCACCGCCGCTTCCTTAACACACAGCCCAGCGAGCAAATAAGAAGTGGATGGAGAAGGGACACACACACACACACACACACAGAAGACACACTCGGTCGCCACATTTACGCAGAGGCCTCGCTGCAGTTGTGGAGGGCACTTTCCAAATAAAGGAACCGCTGGGAGCTGGGAAACCAGATAAAATAATTTAATCATATTTGGACACGGTCAATACAAAGAGCTCAAACTTCAGCTGCAGACTCCCCACGTTTCCTTTTTGGCTGATTATCAAGGAAAGATGAGCAGTGAAAATCAACAGTGGAGACTCGGCGAGGGCGGGGAGGAGGGTAGAAGGGTGGGCAGTGGGAACAGAGAAGGTTTTGTTATCGCAGATTAGACATATTGGACGCAAATGACTTCAATCTGACGCAAACGACTTGAGCGCAATGACCCCACTGTACAAACTTGCACCTCTGAGATCGAGTAACGTTTACCGAATTGCAAGAGTACACAAATGAGCCCACATTCTTATCTCTTTTTTTTTTTAACATTTTTGTTGTTGTTATTCTTCACAGTTAAGAAAGCAGGAACGAAGGCAAATGCTGCGCTTTAAGGTTAGTCGTGAGGAAACACGCGTGGGAGAAAATAAGAATTGATGAATAAATCATTGAAACTGGCTTCTTCCTTTGGCCTGGCCATGTCCAAATAGCTGACCTTTCTACTGTTAGATGATCCAGATGTTCATTGTTCAATACAGTGCGTAGGGATCATAACATCGTAATGAAAAGCAGAGTAACCAAAAAAGGCACCCTAACGGATGACATTTCTATATAAATCATAGCTTGAACTATATGGAGTTTCCCCTCTAGCCTCTGTCCACAGGGAGTATGTTCATCAGTCATAGAGCGAAAGGCTGTTTCCATCAAGGTTAAATATGACTTTTTTTCGCTGTATTGATTTCCCCCCAACAACATCATTAACTCCCTGTCGACCGCTTTTTGTTTTGTTTTTTCTTCCCTACCCTGCATAACACATTTATCCATGTTTGTTTGCAAAACTACTACTACAACTACTATTTTTGGCTGCTCCCACTAGGGGTTGCCACAGCGGATCATCCGTTCCCCTCTTTTCCTGTCCTCTGTCACGCAAGCCACCTGCATGTCCTCCCTCACCACATCCATAAACCTCCTCTTCGGCCTTCCTCTTTTCCTCTTCCCTGGCAGCTCCATATTCAGCATCCTTCTCCCAATAAACCCGGCATCTCTCCTCCACACACGTCCAAACCATCTCGATCTTGCCTCTCTTGCTTTGTCTCCAAACCGTCCAACCTGAGCGGTCCCTCTAATATAATCTAATATACTCATTCCTAGTTCTGACCTTCGTCACTCCCAATGAAAATCTTAGCATCTTCAACTCTGCCACCTCCAGCTCCGCCTCCTGTCTTTTCATCAGTGCCACCGTCTCCAAACCATATAACATAGCTGGTCTCGCATTCATCTTGTAAACCTTCCCTTTAATTCTTGCTGGTACCCTTCTGTTGCAAATAACTCCTGACACTCTTCTCCACCCACTCCACCCTGCCTGCACTCTCTTCTTCACCTCTCTTCTGCTCTCCCCGTTACTTTGAACAGTTCAACCCAAGTATTTAAACTCATCCACCTTTGTCACCTCTACTCCTTACATCCTCACCATCCGCTGTCCTCTCTCCCCTTCATGCATATGTATTCCAGCTTGCTCCTACTGATTTTCATTCCTTTTCTCTCCAGTGCATGCCTCCACCTCTCCAGGCTCTCCTCCACCTGCACCTTACTCTTGCTACAGATCACAATGTCATCTGCGAACATCATCGTCCATGGAGACTCCTGTCTAATCTCGTCCGTCAACCTGTCCATCACCATTGCACACAAGAAAGGGCTCAGAGCCGATCCTTGATGTAATCCCACCTCCACCTTGAACCCATCTGTCATTCCAACCACACACCTCACCACTGTCACACCTCCCTCATACATATCCTGCACCACTCCTACATACTTCTCTGCAACTCCCGACTTCCTCATACAATACCACACCTCCCCTCTCGGGATCCTGTCATATGCTTTCTCTAAATCCACAAAGACACAACGTAACTCCTTCTGGCCTTCTCTATACTTCTCCATCAACATTCTCAAAGCAAACACCACATCTGTGGTGCTCTTTCGTGGCATGAAACCATACTGCTGCTCGCTGGTCATCACCTCTCCTCTTAACCTAGCTTCTATTACTCTTTCCCATATCTTCAAGCTGTGGCTGATCAACTTTATACCTCTGTAGTTGCTACAGCTCTGCACATCGCCCTTGTTCTTCAAAATCGGTACCAGTATACTTCTTCTCCACTCCACAGGCATCCTCTCACTTTCCAAGATTGTGTTAAACAATCTAGTTAAAAACCTCACTGCCATCTCTGCTAAACATCTCCATGCCTCCACAGGTATGTCATCAGGACCAACTGCCGTTCCACTCTTCATCCTCTTCATAGCTGCCCTCACTTCCTCCTTGCTAATCCACCACACTCTCCGATTCCCTACCCCCACATCATCCAACCTTTTTTCATTTTCTTCATTCATCAGCCCCTCAAAGTACTCCTTCCACCTTCTCAACACAGTCTCCTCGCTTCGTCAGCACATTTCCATCTCTATCCTTGATCGCCCTAACTTGCTGCACATCCCTCCCAGCTCGGTCCCTCTGTCTAGCCAATCGGTACAAGTCCTTTTCTCCCTCCTTAGTGTCTAACCGCTCATAAAACTCAATATATTATTTTCCTTTGCCTTAGCCACATCTCTCTTCACTTTACACCGCATCTCCTTGTATCCCTGTCTACTTTTATCTGTCTGACTATCCCACTTCTACTTTGCCAACCTCTCCGTCTGTATACTTTGCTGTACTTCCTCATTCCACCTTCAGAACACAGTTCTCCTTGTTTGTTTGCAAAAGCTCAGTTCAGCATGTCTTGTACTTTGCTAGCGTGGCCAAGAAGCAAGAGTTCTTTTGCGGATGTGACAGAGGGAGGCAAACATGCAATATTTCAGCAGGCCCATCATCCTCTCATGTTTATCTGTGGTTAGGGTAGGTCAATACCCCTCAGCACTTAGTCAGCCCCCTGCTGACACAAACATAGCCTACTGGACCAGACCTCTGCTGTCAGAGGAGCCGCAGTGACAGTTCAGTCTCTGTTGTCTCTATCAGCTGTGCCGAGAAACACTGGGGGGAGAGGTGGGACCACTGAGTGGGACCGATATCTGGGTTAACATGTATATATTCATTTAAATTCATGAGATTCATTAGTTTACCCATATATTTCGGCTGCGTACCCAGAGTGCCCTGCTGTGATTAACATACTGTTCTGTGTTAGGCAACATGGGGCCTGAAGAATGAGAACTTGCTTATTCATGTTTAATTGATGTTAATAAAAAATGCAGGGTTCTTTTTCCTTCCAGATGCAAGGCTGCACACTGTACTGTAAATCTCACTCAAGGGTCAGGATAAACTCCAAGGAGAATTGCAATCTCTGGGCAAAGAGAGATTTCACGCCGGCTGCGTAAATTAAACTACTGAAGAGAATACATTATCTGTAGGCTAAATAACTTCAGAAAATGTCACCGAGGGGGAATTTCAAGCAAAAAATAACTCTATTCTCTTTTAAATGAGATAATACCTCTTTTTTTCTATTTCTCGTGGAAAATGAATTATGGGATAACAGCGACGTGACGTACATTTAAAAATCACTGAGATACAAATCACACCGTTTTCCATACACATCACATTCAAATGGTTCTTTTTTTTATGTTTTTCTACCTTTCTCTATCGCGTCCCCTGGTTCAAGTTTAAACTCATGACAACAGGTGCTGATGCATGCTCAATAATGCAGGTAAGAAAAATCAAAGAATTCTGTCAATATTGTAACCAGATGAACTGATTCAACCTGCTCTGGTGATCATGGTAAAAGGGTTTGAGAATCTTAAGTTCAGCAAAGCACTAAACAGGGACCTCAACACTACCACCGTCCATCCCAATGTGGTGTTAATCACTGGTGTCACCGCAACACACCGCCGCTCTGAGGTGGATAATGACTCCATGATAGCGAGGACAGGACTGTTACTGGTCCCTTTCTGGGTCCCTTGCTCACTCCCTCTCTCGCCCCCTCACTCTCTCCATTGGGTCTGAGCTGTTACAATGAGGTAGCATTTCACTCTGATGGTGCTGCTGGGGGATTATGGGCTCAGGGAGTTATCAAAGGCTTAGTCGCTCTGATTTCTCCTGACCCGCCATGGACGGCTGCCGTCACTCTGTGCCAGCTTAAAGACCCCTGACACTTGGGCTGCATCATGGCTGCTACAGTGACACATAGATACACATAGATATATATACACCGGGAACCACACCACAGATATGATTGTGGTCATTCAATGAAACCCTACCAAACAACTGAGCAATTGTCATGGACCAATTTGCAGACATGTGGAAATTGTCGCACTAGTACAAATAAAGGTGTTACTGACAGAATAGCCAGCCCTAGCTTCGAAACAGCCACATGAGTGCTCCCCTGTTATATATGCATGGACTACATGTGAACTAAATCACAGAGAGATGCTCCAGATTTAAAGCTAAACTCTAAATTGCTAACATAAAAAGATGCAGCAGGTTAGGTCACAATTGTGGACTACTGTCTCAAATGGGTTGTCTGATTGTGCTGTGACAACCAATGAGATTTGTTGTGTATTGCATAACCCAGAGTTGGTTTCAACTAAAGGACAGTTTTCTTTACAATAAGATTTGAATCAACAGGTTGAGAAATAAAACGGGCAAGGTTTTCCGAACCGGTTATTTTGCTCTCATGATTATGTACAAAGGAGCAGCGAGTCGTGACCAAATCATCTGACTGGTCTTGCTCACTGCGGCACGCACCCTGTGTTCACACGTCATATGTACCATGTTTCAGAAATGAGGATTTTGCAAATCAATGCAGACGTAAGGGGGGGGGGGTGAAGGGTTCGGGGCCATCTTGGGAACCAAAGCCAATGCATCATACTATATCTGGCAAGTTTAATAAGAATTCAAACAGCTAATTAACTGAAGAGTTTCAGCAGTCATTATCCCAGCTATGACAGACTCCAGACCTCCGGCCTGGAAGAAAAACACTCACTCCCATGAAAGGCGGGCCAGAATTGACACTGACTGTGGACTTTGTGAAAACATACAGCCAACAGCAAAAGATTAGCTTGTTACTTAGGAGGATGAGTTGTATAGCAACAGTTCGACTAGGAATGTCAGAATTAAAATAGCAAGTAATGTGTGCGCTGATGAATGAGCGTGAAGGGGTGGGGGCCGGGGCCTATAATCGGCAGCTTGGCATCCTCCAGCCCCTCTGGCTCCTGACCTAGCAGGAAGCAGCCAGGGAGTGCACTGACTCCGGCCAGCCAATTAAAGAGAGTGGAGCGCGGAGCACACTGGGGCTAACGAGCTCCTCTCAGTGACCCCCCTCACCTCTGTGGGACCCCTCTATGGGAAATACGAAGAGCTGGGAGCCACTTTAACCCCCCCCACACCAGCCCTCCAACCCTTCCTCGGCAACCCCCCCCAACCCCTGGTCTCCAACCCCGCTGTGTGACCACAAGGTCTACAAACATACGCTGCCTCTCTCCAGAGGCCCAGCACATGGCTTTTTACTGCCGGGCTGATGCTAAGAGCCCTGCACAACCTCTCAGAAACAATGAGCGTAGGCGTGCACAAACACACACACACACACACACACACATACACACACATGGACAAACGCAGATAGTCACACACATTCCTTGGAAGGAGTGGGAGCTGTGTCAGTTGCATTTCCCTCTAGTTTACTCTGGCCTGCTTCTAGGTGGAGGGGCAACAGAGCCTCTTTCCAAGTCCACTGAATAGTAAATGGGTTCCAAATTAATTGGCAGGCTTTGCGAGGCAGTGAGATAATTCTGAAGTGCTGCAATGAAGTAGGCCATAGACTGTGGTGAGCACTAATAGAGCTTGGCCCTCGCCAGAATTGCTGCTTGTTTAACTAAAGTACCGTCAATAAAGAGTGATTAATCAAAAGGTAAACCGCACACCTGGAGGGTCACGATAGCGAGAAATACAGAGGGGGTGGGGGGGGCAAATGGGTGCTACTGGTGTGGCTCACAAGCACCGGTTTCTTTAACCACATCTGAAGCCACACTAATGAAATGCAAAGCAAATAAATAAATAAAAAAATAAATAAAAACGGGGGGGAGCCAGTAACAATCATCTAAGTCCAACACCCCAACCCCCTTTTCTCTCCAGGCAGAATTGGTCCTGTCATTTGGACCCTCCAAACACGGACCATATGTGAGTTCAGCCCTGGCAATCAGACTGCATTGTGAAGCAGGCGGCTGAGTTCATCAGGAAAAAATTAGCCCGCCGCTCTGCAGGCCTCACTCCCATTGGCCAGTCATGCGGCCCGCTCCGTTTGAGGGCACCCCAGACATTCCTGTGGATAATCTTTTCCATTCCTCCAGTCAGCTCAGCGAGGACAGACCAAATCACAGCACAAGGCCTGCATTGTAAGGGCCTTTCAAAAAGCCCTGTTTTCAATGCTTTCTCTCTTTTATGCTCTCCCTCTCTCTCTCACTTCATATACCACACTTGCAAAAAAAAAAAAAAAAAAACCCTTTCCCATCACGGCTCCTTTTTTTGGTGACTTCTCATAAAAAAACAAAATGATTGCTTTTGTAAATGATCTGCGGAAAAGTGAGGGCCCCGAATACTATGTTTCTCACGGTCCCTTTCCAGTAAGAGTTTGTTTTTGAAAAGCCCAAACAATGTAAAACCACTGAAACCAGAGCCCGGCCACATCAGTGTGCAGCCTCGAGTTCAGCAGATCACTGCTGAGTACGGCTCCCCGGGCGAGGCTCGCAAGTCTTCCCAGAATCCTCTGCTTGGGTCACCACTACGCGCCTTGCACCCTCTACGGCAGCTTGTCATTGTGGCCGTGGTCGGGCGGCCAAAACGTGTGGATTGGAGGACAATCACACAGTCTTAGGGACGCTGATGGATTTATAGTAACACGTTCCATAATTAGACCTATGATTATTACAGAGTCTATAAAACTTCAGACTCCAGAGCGGCTGTCCTCCCGCTCCCTCCGCCTCGGCCACGACTTCACAGTTACCTCAGATTCTCTCAAAGCAAAGCACTCACATATACATTCCCATGTAGGATGTAGGAGACCGCAGAGGTTGCACAACATCTCCGGTGTCGAATAAGAGACAAGAAAACACAACCGCCTTAACACTTCCCCCCCCCCGTAAACGTCTCTGAAAATAAAATTATGGAATGATCTAAGATGGGCTCGTGTCCCGACCCGTCGCGGACCTAGAGTAACTCGGAAGAAGAAGAAGAAGAAAAAAAAAAGGGGAACACTCTTCGAGCACTTCAGCGAGGCTGTTCCATCTAATCCAGATGCTTCCTATTGTTGAGAAAACATGTCCACCCTCACTGCAGGCTGTGTGACAGTAGAAAAAAAATAAAAAATGTTGCAATCAATCAAGATAGCGCTGTAAAATACACAAAGATAGTGGTTAGCTTTGTGGAAAAAACTGCACTTCACAGATCGTGCTGAGACTTGTCTGTGAAAAAGTATTTGCCTGTGAAAGAGGGGTCGAGGGTTCTCCCTCTGACTCCGTTCACGCTTTATCTTACTTATATACCCTTAGTCCTTAAAGACGTTTCTCCTACGCACCGTCGTAATTTCTTTCAAAAAGACCTCACTCGTCCTCAGTCATACTACACTGATCAAAACTCTTAGCTATTTATCAAAACGTCCGGTACATACACAGACATTTGTGTTTCTCCAGAGGTGCCAGGTGCTGAGGAGCCGAGGAGCGACGACGCCGTATCGAGCTCGTCGTCTTGTGCCGGGGGTACAAAGGCCTTCTTTACAAACTTGTCTCGCCCAGAAAATGTGCATTGTCTGGGAATGTACTTCAAGTCACGCATTCAAAGGCAAAAAATAGACCTGGCGGTTACAGTTTTAGGCCGAGAACAGGCAACCTTGAAATCAAATGTGTCTGAATGAGTGCCAGTCAGTATTTGTTCTAGCAACATAATCATCAGCTGCTCAGGTGAAGGCGTTTTGTTTTTCTACTCAAACCCTCATTAAAAGCCTCGCAACAAACGGGTTTCAGCTGCTGTGCAAAACCGCTGAATTCAGTAATTCTAAACGGATGTGATGATTAATTTGAATTTTAATCAAATCAACGGGGGGGGGCTGTTTATTTATCTTTGTCTCCTAAAAACTGGTCACACTCTTCTAAAATGATGTGATACAACCAACCTCACACTGGTGCGTAGATGATATGGGGAGGATTTTGTGCCACCCTGAAATGCAAACACAACTTTAGGATGAGGGGCAAAACAATCGCCACCACGTGGTTTTGCCGTGCTGCGGCATGCAGAAGCCGTGCCATGTGGAAAAGCAACGCACACACGAGGCGTTGCTTTTCCCTCTGGGACGTTACGAGAGCATGAAACACTGAAAAGCAAAATTATAATTTCATTGGTTTGCATCTTGGTCAATTGCCGTCCAGAGAAACAATGAGAAGGGATGACACTGCACAGTTTAACGATGAAATCCTGCCATACAACACCGGAGAGCAACGGGCATCTTTGCTCTCCTCCAAACGCTCTATCGCTTCACTTTCATTTTTGAAAATCACATGCTGGGGGCATCCGGGTAGCGTAGCGGTCCATTCTGTTGCCTACCAACACGGAGATCGCTGGTTCGAATCCCCGTGTTACCTCCGGCTTGTTCGGGCGTCCCTACAGACACAATTGGCCGTGTCTGTGGGTGGGAAGCCGGATGTGGGTATGTGTCCTGGTCGCTGCACTAGCGCCTCCTCTGGTCGGTTGGGGTGTCTGTTCGCAGGGGGGGGGATACTGGGGGGAATAGCGTGATCCTCCCACACATTATGTCCCCCTGGATAAACTCCTCACAGTCAGGTGAAAAGAAGCGCCTGGCGACTCCGCATGTATCGGAGGAGGCATGTGGTAGTCTGCAGCCCTCCCCAGATCGACAGAGGGGGTGGAGCAGCGACCGGGACAGCTTGGAGAGTGGGGTGATTGGCCAGGTACAATTGGGAAGAAAGGGGGGGGGGGAGTACATGCGGAAATCGTGCCACAAGGAAGTGTAATCATTGTCTAAAAGTGCAACTTTCAAACACCGTGTTTTCTCCCTTCTGGTCCTTTTGGTTTGCGCCTTGGTTGACACACCTGAACAACACTCAGAGTCCACGACTTCTTTCTTTTGTCATATTTATTTTCTGTTCTCATTCAGACACCATTGTGCTATGTTGTTCTTCCTTTCCACAAACAAATGAATTGCTCTTACCAGATGATGTAAAGAGGGGCTGACATTAAGACATCAAAAAAAAAAAAAGAAGAAGAAGAAGGAAAACGTACCATCTTTCAGCGGTCAAAAAACCGTGTGGCTACAAAACCAAAAGAGCGCCACTCAGCTGTCAGCTCTGCCCTCACATGCCAGCTGATACCACCTACAATTAGCTCCCGCCTCAATCAGCTGGCAGACTGTCAAAGGGAGTGTCAGCCTCAGCCAGCTGATTGTCAAAGTGGCTGTCAAACGGGGAGTGTCCACCCTTCACTTCACAAAAAAGCAATTAACCACAACCCAATGAGGCCATGAGTCCCCCCATATTTCGTTTTTTTTTTTAACATGATACATCAAATGATCAAAATCATAAATTTGGCTCCAACACTGTCCAATCACAGCTCGCTAGCAAATGGGGGGTGGGGGGTGGCTGAGGTAAACGGACTGCGATAGTCGCTCAAGAGCTAACTGACCAGCCGGCGGGACAGACGTCGCCACACTGCGCCAACCAGAGGAACATGAGAGCTGACATGGCGGAGCTTCGTGGTAATAAGACAGGACTGTCGGAGGAGGCGCTCAGCAGCCTCGAAAAGCCTCAACATCAGTTGAGTCATGTGTTGGTCGGCGGCCATGCACCTCCAGGGCGCGAGATCTCGAGCGTATCTCCGACCATTTTCCTCAGCGCCCCCTCCCCACCGGGCCCCCCGCTTGACAGAGAGCTGTGATTGGTCCGTGATTACGCTTCCTGGTGGTATGATTTCAGCGCGTTCTTTTTGAAAATGAAAGTGAACTGATTGCAGGAAAGCGAAGATGCTCGTTTCATTCGCAAGATGCAAATTCATTCACAAGATGCAAATCAACGAAATGATGAGTTTGCTTTTCATTGTTGCACGTTCTCGTCACGTGAAAAGCGACGCCTCTTTGCGCGTAGCATTTCCACATGGCACGGGCTTCTGCGTGCTGCACACTGTAAAACAATACATCATGGCGACTGTTTTCCCCTCATCCCAAAGTTGTGTTTGCGTTTCAGGGTGGCACAAAATCCTACGCATAAGAAGCGGTTGCGATTTCAGCACTTCTCTGCTATCTGTTCATTTGTCCATCAATAGGCCTCCACATGCCAAGACAAACAACATTACAGACGGAATACCGACTTGCGAGAAGCCGCAGACACACCTGTGACTGGAAGCTGTTATTGCTGTGTGTGTGTGTGTGTGTGTGTGTGTGTGTGTGAGTGAGTTATACACATAAGAGTGTGTGCATATGTTTAAGTCTATAGCTAAACAAGGAACATCATATTTTACAGTTAAATATTCATTTATGAGAAAATGTCTCTCTATATCTAAGTTGCAAATTTGTTTCGAAATCTATCATATATCCTGTTTTGTTTTGTTTTGTTTTTTTATTCCAATAACGGTTTCCTTCAAGAGAGTCCCAATTGTAGATTAACATCAACATGTTTTGATTTGACTTGAATCAGTGATGAAAAGCTGTAGGGTGCGTTATTACACGATTATTATTAATTAAATCTCCTTATGAGACTCTTTTTTGATATTGTAGACTGATCAATTGCTCTATAAGACAGCTATGTATGTATGTATGTATGTATGTATGTATGTATGTACCTGTCTGTCCATCCATCTATCTGTCTGTCTGTCATCTTTCCATCTGTCTGTCTCTCCATCAGTCCGTCTTTCCATCCATCTGTCTGCCTGTCTGTCCATCCCTCTGTTTGTCTGTCTGTCCATCTGTCTGTCTGTCTGTCCATCTGTCTGTCTATCTGTCTAGCTATCCTTCTGCTGCCTTTATGATCAAGAGATGACCCACTCTGGTATGTAGTCTCACTCAGTTTATCACGAGAGCAGACAAATACACTTTTCCTTGCCTTATTTCACCAATAATCATGTGGTTTGTATAGGAAAAGGTTTTCATCTCCAAACAAAACAAAACAAAACAAAGTAACTAAAAAACAAAAACAAAAAAAGGTTTGACAAACTGTCACACGGTGTAGTTTTTGGCGGTGTTACCTGAGGATAGGCGGCGTTGGTGAAGGGGACACATGCCACTAAAACAGGAACAAGCCTCGCCTGTCCGACCTCGCTGGGTGGGCGGAGCCAATGAGCACTGGGGCTTCAGGAACCCTGCAATGGGAAAGAGGTACAATGAGTGAGAGAGCACAAGAAAGAGAGAGAGAGAGAGAGAGAGAGAGAGCGAGAGAGAGAAGGAAGAGGAATAAATTGTTCACAGATTCTTTAGAGAAACTTAGATTTTATCTTAAACTTTAATTGTTCAGTAAGATATGGGAAGGACCTGTGAATAGGAATCAATGGGCCGTCCTTAATACGATGATCTGCCATTATTTTAGACGCCATTTTTTATGTAAATCAGCATTGCTCTCGCTCACTGTAATCCTGGAAAATGTGTTATCCTCCTACATATTGTACTTGGTAAAAACCAAAACGTATCAACAGATTGTTTACAGACAGAAGATGCTAAACGTGACATCTTCGAATGGGTACTGTAACGGGTACTGGCATCAGCCTTCCCTCTCTTGTTCGTATATCTTTTCCCAGGACTTTTCAAAGACATTTTCCATGACTTTTGCTTGGGTATGCATGGCAGCTGTTGCTCATGGAAGGACACATTATTCAGTATCAGTATTCAGGATCGGTATGATCCATCAAAAGACTCGCAGAGGACTCTGGAGATGGTCACTGGACATATCCCTCAAACCTCAAGCGCTGATGTGTAATCTCAGCGGAAAATATGGATGAAAACATGCGATCTCAGCTAAAATTACACTAAAACGTGCAATGTCAGCTGGTAGAAATACCATTTTACAACCTAATTTACAATTTTAAGATGACCTCCACAATATTTCCAAGACATCCGATCAATTATATAATTGTCGAGGTGTTTTCCAAGACTGGAAAACTAGTCTGTAAAAATCCAGGTTTTCACCGACGTGTGGGAACCCTGCAGCACGCGCTGCTGGCCCTGGGAGAAAAGCCATGTCAATACAGATTAGGCGTTTCCCGAAAAAAAAAAGATCCGCCCTTTAGTTTGCTGCGTGAGGCTGGAGGAGGGAGAGGATCTCTCCGCATCGCCTCTCTGTTGGCACCGCCTGCCCCAGGCACGCTGCACATCTGCAAGCGCCGTGCCACCATCAGACCCCGCCAACCTCTAACATTTACCGCCCTGTGGCCGACCGCCCCTCCTTCATGACCTCCTCACCCGGGGTACCAGGCCAGGTCACGGCTCCATGTCCATACCGTGGGCTGCGGCCCAGGGAGGGGGACAGTGCCTGGGGACAGCCACGATGGGTCGACTGCAAAGAGGCCAAAGAGCGGCAAGGCATGGGGGGCTGAGGTTAGGAACTGTGTGCTGGCAAAATGCCAAATCAGGATGAGGTGCCCTTGGGTGGGTGGGTTGTGGGGGTGGGTGGGGGCAGAGCAGGCCGTCTTGCTGTCTGCCTCTGGGGTCGCTAGGGTCATTCTCAATAGGGAAGTCATTATCTGGCACAATGGGGCAACTGAACATTCTGTTCCTCCTCTCCACCACCAGTCACCCTGTTATTGACATCATCAACTGAGCACAAAGAAAACAGTGGAGAAACCTAGAAGGCCTAGAGGAAACCTAGAAGGCCAAAAATAAACCCTTCCAGGAAAAAAAAAGTTTTCTTAAATGTCAGCGCCACATTATATCAAATGAAATTATGGGTGTGAAAAGATGGGAAACCATGACAGGGCATGGGCGACACACAGTCAGGAAGCAGATGCTCCATGAATCAATCAATATCATATGAAGGCCCAACCTCTGACCCTGTAGCAGTCAATAACGTCAACCACTTATGACCTGCAGCAATCCTCCCCGATCCCTCGAATGAGATTAGCGTGGCATGTGAGCGGCATTTTCCCTTTGTGACTGACGTGCTAGCCTCTAGCGAAGCCGGGAACTTCTTCGCGTGCTTTACTTTTCTCAGTCAGAGGAGGATTCGGCGAGTCTTTATCGACGGAGCGGCTCGCGCGGAGCTCATCGGAATAGGCAGAAATCCCCGACTTTATTCCTTCCTCGCGAGGACCTTTAGATTTCCAGCAAGAACATCAAGAGCACCAGGAAAGAGGAGCCCCCTGTCACTGCGCTCTGAGCCCAATGAAGTGCCTTCATTTCCACCATGAAAAACATGTCACTCCAGATGAGCTCCGAGACTGACATTTAAAACAGGCACAGGGATATTGAATTAGTTCTCCGTGATAAGCTGTCTGGGATGCTGATGTGTTCTGCTCAGAAGTGTGTACAGGAGAATAGGGGCATGTGCACTTGTTTACGTGTGTGTGTGTGTGTGTGTGTGTGTGTAGGGGGTGTGTGTGGATGTGGGTGGGTGTTAAATGATTTTATTGGTGCTATGCAGAATTAAAAAGAATGCAGAGACAGTACAAGTGAAAGTAAGCTTGGACCAGTATGAGCAAACTGAGATGCCTCCTAACAACATCCATCCATCCATCCATCCATGATCCAAACCGCTTATCCTGCTCTCAGGGTCGCGGGGATGCTGGAGCCTATCCCAGCAGTCATTGGGCGGCAGGCGGGGAGACACCCTGGACAGGCCGCCAGGCCATTACAGGGCCCACACACACACACACACACACACACACACACACACACACACACACACACACACACACACACACACACACACACACACACACGGACACACACACACACACGGACAATTTAGTACGACTGATTGACCTGACCTACATGTCTTTGGACTGTGGGAGGAAACCGGAGCACCCGGAGGAAACCCACACAGAAACGGGGAGAACAGGCAAACTCCACACAGAGGACGACCCGGCACGACCCCCAAATTGGACTACCCTGGGGCTCGAACCCAGGACCTTCTTGCTGTGAGGTGATCACACTAACCACTGCGCCACCGTGCCGTCCCTAACAACATTAATGAAATAAAAAAGAGCCTGCAAATATAAGGTAAGGGGCTAACATCTGACAGCTTGCTGCTGGCTTTACTCAAGAGAGCACAATAACAATAATGTTATGAAAAGGATATTTGAAAACAAATCAAACCTTTAGCAGTGATTAAAATCCAAACAATTTTTTTGGAGGATGTCATTAATAATCAAAAGATAATATACATAAGGGATTATGGGGTAATAGTGGTTTATGCTTGTCTTCAATTGCACAATAACCGGGTCCCTGGGGAGGCAGGGTATAGGAACTGGTAATACATCCTAAGGGCGGCATGGTGGCGCAGTGGTCAGCATGGTTGCAAGAAGGTCCTGGGTTCGAACCCCAGGGTTGTCCAAACTTGGGGGTCATCCCAGGTCGTCCTCTGTGTGGAGTTTGCATGTTCTCCCCGTGTCTGCGTGGGTTAGACATGTAGGTCAGGTGAATCGGCCGTACTAAATGTGAACGTGTTGTCTCTGTGATGGACTGGCGGCCTGTCCAGAGTGTCTACCCGCCTGCCGCCCAATGACTGCTGGGATAGGCTCTAGCATCCCACAACCCCAATTGGGATGAGCGGCTTAATGGATGGATGGAATAGATCCTAAACTTGTGTGACTGACGGATTGTAAGTCTGAAGGTGTTGTGCGTTTGATGTTGAGATATTTGTCATGTCTGAATCCCATTTCAAGAGTAGCAGAGTGCAGCTGACTGGTTTAAGTCTTGGAGCGTTTTGATCGGACACACTCCGAGTCCATCTGCCGTCTTCGGCCACATTTTACCCCCGTCTTGACCAAATGGCTGAGTTCTCCAAGAGCAAGGCAAGTTCCTGGTTGCATACAGGGGTTGAAGGGCAGACAATGACACGCGCCCTGAGCGATGTCACTGGACATTAATGTGTTAGCATGTGAGCTCAGACTCCCAAGTCAAGTTGGACCCTTACAAAATCCGGGGTAAACTGAGCAGACAGGAGCCCAAAAAAAGCCCTGCTCTGCGAGCCATCCACTGGAAAAATCTTCCCACGGGACCGAGCAATGCCAGACTATGAGATTCAAACACTTGGAACCTCACCTAAAGCTCGAACCGTGGGAGACAGAGCACAACGTGGAGCGAAGTGGAGCAGATGTCTTTGAACGTCCATTGGACGTATGATGGGAACGAACATGCTTCCATTTCTCAAAGAGATGAAAATTTATGTTTGTCAAAGAAACAAAAGTAGATCTTTAGTCATTCATGTGAGTGTCTGTCTGTCTGTGTCTGTCTGTCGCTCTCTCTCGCTCTGTCTGTCTGAGTCTGCCTGTCCGTATGTCTCTCTATCTATGTCTGTCTGTCTGCCCCTCTCTCTCTGTGTCTGTCTTGCTCTCTCTCTCTCTCTTTGTCTGTCTCTCGCTCTCTGTCTGTCTGTCTCTCTCTCGCTCTGTCTGCCTGTCTGTATGTCTCTCCCTCTATGTCTCTCTCTCTCTGTGTCTGTCTGTCTGTCTATCTCTGTCTGTGTCTGTCTGTCTATCTCTTTCCGTCTCTCTCTCTCTCTCTCTGTCTGTCTCTCTGCATGTCTGTCTGTTCTCTCTCTCTCTCTCGCACTCTAATCGACGACCTATTCAGCCAATTCTTTTGCAAGAGGTGTCAGTGCAACGCATATGTTTGCAATTCTCTAAAAGTTGTTTTGGCTCAAAAACAATGCATTTGCATGTTGTGTCTACCACGCTTAGAACTTACAAGTCAAGATTTCAACATCTATAATTAATTTCACGACAGCTGAAAGAAAAAAAATGAAATGTTGGAAAAACTGTTAATTTGAAATACACTTTTTATTCAGTCCTGGTTAGGAGCTTATATCAGTTTCAGCGAGGCGGATTTACTTCACAAGGACTCGGAGCAGATGATGAAAGTGCGGCAGTATCTCCAACATGTATGTGCAGGTCCGGGATCTGCTGTCATGACCGGTGAGGCTGCTGCACGTCTTGTCATTAAAAGGTCTCTCAACACGACTGCCCCAGTGCATTCTGGCCCACATATAGCAGCAAGCCCATGATTACAGACACGTTTGATCTTCTCTCTCGCTCTCTCTCTCTTTTCTCTTCCAAGGAGAAAGAGGGATCTCATTGGCTTTAATAACGGCACAATCCAATCTTCGGGGGACAAGCTCAAACATCTCCCACCAACAGCCAATCAGCATCATCCTCACCAGCGATCAGAGACCCGAGCCATGTAAACACGCTGGGGGTTTCCTCATTAGAGGGAGGCTGGTAATGAAACCACAGCATTTACACCGCCACGCTAATGAAGGCAAGCCTTTGAGATGTTCCACTAATGAAAAAAAAAGGTTTGTAATGATATAAACCTAATGAAAGAAGGGCTTAAAGACAACATGCTAATGAAACAAAGGAGTGCAAAACTCGCTTCGGTAACGGAAGTTAGTCCCAAACACATTAGTCAGATATGATGATTTTCTTTGTTAATGATCGTGACCCGTCAAGGACACGGCGGTGGAGGCGCTGATCAACTTTTACAAGATCTCACGTCCACTCTTCCGAAATGAAATACATTCACGCGTTTATGAGACTTAAGGGATTACTGTAGCCTTAGTCCTATTAAAGCCAAACCATTGTTCATGTTTGGTGTTACCACGGTGATCAAGCCCAAGGTCAAAGTTCACCTGGCCCTTAATGCATCTCCCAGGCGTAATAAAAAGCTTTTCCCACGTGAGGCTGCCGGGGCTAAGGTCCTGGTGATACTCAGTGGAATGGACCTTCAGAGGAGCTATCAATCGCCAAGGTAACCGTTGTAAATGCCATTCACCTTCAGCAGTCTTCTGCAGAGGCAATCTATCTCCACATGAGAAATGAATAGAGCTCGAATCCTTGTTCTGCGCTGTATCTCATTTTCTGTACCTCTTGTGCCACGGCCTTGAAGGCTCAAGTGTGCGCGCGTGTGTGATGTTTGTGCACATGTCCTTCAAAAAAAAATATAATGTGGTGGATTTTCTCTTTTCACTCAGATCCCAATGCATTCCTTTTTAGATGTGAAATAATGGATGAAATAATGGGGGGGGGATAATTTCGTTTTATTTGTCTGGATGTGCAGGGGTTGAAGGACTATTTGAGAGTGGCCGTGACGTAAGAGCGACACGCGGCACACTTCTATTTGGTGCTGCACTTGATTAGCAATGAACATTGTTCCCTCAAGTGCTACGTTCAATGAACCTCCGATGTTTGCTGTTCACCGAAGAGGGTTGAATTAATCCCACGCAGGGGCATCTCATTACACCGACACCTGATACCCCGACGGTATCTGTATGCTCAAAACACCGCGCGTACCTTTACTGTGTGCTCATCAAAGCAGCGCGAGCGGCTAAAGGATAGGACCTATCATCTCTCAGTGCCCCTTCTGCGATAATCAAACACTCCTCATCCGAGTGCTCTGGTGTTTTTTGAGAGGTTACATCCCCCCCTCTGATGCTGATCATCAGCATGGAAAGAGTCCAACCTGATCCCTGCATATCTGCTCCATCAGCAAACTGTCTTCCCTCTCATAGATAAATTCCCCTTTGAAAAAAAAGAAGAAGGCACACT
The DNA here is from genome assembly GCA_022114975.2 of Lampris megalopsis. Classification (NCBI taxonomy): domain Eukaryota; kingdom Metazoa; phylum Chordata; class Actinopteri; order Lampriformes; family Lampridae; genus Lampris; species Lampris megalopsis. The sequence goes on along the minus strand of JAJHIY020000501.1, from coordinate 413,219 downwards.
TGCAGAAGCCTCTTAGCTCCTCTTTATCTCAATCAAAGCAAAGCCTCTGCAGCTCTGTCATGACAACGGTGGTGTACACTTAGCCTCATGTGGGTGATACCTGAGTGTTGGACAAATATAAATATTCTGATGTATGCTGTTACATAAAAAGACAGGGAGAAAGGCAAAGTCGTCCTCCTGTTGTTTCTAGGCATTTCCTCTTCTGACAGCAGCACCCCCCAACCTTCAGGATCCCAATGCAACCGATCCAGAAGCAGCACAGGTCAACCGGAGCAGGTCCACTGAGCTATCCCAGGACATTACGTGTCCCCATAGGGGGAATGAGCATATTGGTTTTCAAGGGAATTACAAGGCCCAGTGGTACCCCAATGATTTCATATGGCTTTCAATGCCAAACCCAAAAAGAGCAGTCTTGTACCCAAAAAGCCAGATAAGAGTGACTCTTCCCGAGTATCAAAAGCTCTCCAAGACTGGACTGGATTTCACTGTGGCTGCAGAAACCGTGGCGCCGTCATTTGCTGAGCCTTGGATAAATTAGCAGGGCAAGTCTGCTATGGTTAACATGAGTCACCTGAGGGCTTCTTTAGCCCTAATAGGAGGTAAGACAAAATCTAAAGAAACGGCTGCCCTTGAAGACCTTGGCTGGAGAACATAATTCCTAGGTTCAATAAAAACAAACCATTACTTACGCTAATTCAATTCCCGAAGTTCCCCTACACTACAATTCTGTGCTATGATTAGTCTTCCCTTTCTGGGATTAAAAAGCAACTAAAAAGTGCAACATGCATTTTTCCCCCCCCTTGATTTCTAAAGTCACCAAAGCAGCTGCTGTTGTGGTCTGGCGAACTGGCAATAAAACCTTAACTGGACAGCTTTATTGAATGACTTATTAAGGCAACTGTGTTTTGCAAGACCTATACTGAGGCACTTTTGAAATGAACAAGAGCACCTTTTCTGTAACGGCTTTCACAGACAAATACCATTCTAGCTGGTCTCAAATTGAGTCTGCACTTTCACACAGCCGCAAGATAATGAAAGTGGCAGTTGCCCTGGTTTGGTATTTGAAGCCACAAAGCATCTGTAGAGTGGCAGAATTGACAAAGATGACCTTTGTAAAACTATGAATTTTTCGACTGTTTTTAGAGAGCTGCATACATCTGCCTCGAAATCCAGGGCAAAACTGTCCCATTTGCTTAGTCTGCAAAGCAAGTCTGCGAGAATGAATCCCAATATTTCCAAATGCTATATGAGCCTTAAAATATTGTAAGAGAGTTAAACATTTTTAAGAGCTTTAAGCTGTGGCTGTCCACAAGAGAAAAGATAAGATGTTTCGCATCACATGAGAAAAGGGGTACACTGATATTGACACCGATACCAGTATCGGGTATCGGTATCAATGCTATCCCACACATACTGAACTGTACTTAAGGTGTGACTCTCATCATCCACTGGAGCACAAACTAGGAGTCATCAGGACGCTGTACCACCTAGCTGACAACACCCCCACCGACACAGCGGCCGGGGAGGGGAGAAACCCCACATTAAACAGGCCCTGGTGAAGTGTGGTTATCCTAACTCCGTGTTTGTCATAGCCCAAAGAGTGCACCAGCCAATCGAAGAGAGGAGAAGGGCAACAGCTGCCTTAGCGTAAACCAATGGTGATTCTGTATGTGGTGGGAGTTTCAGTACAGTTCCAAACACCACGTCTCAGTTGCGTTCAAACCCCAAAACATGCTGCGCCAGAAATTCATCCACCCCAAGGATCGGGTCCCCCGGCACAAACAGAGCAATACAGTGTACGCTGTTAAGTGCCAGGAGGATTGTCGTTATGTGGCTTGCACATCAGGGGAACCAAACAGACGCTGGATGGTGCAACACGGGAGAGCTAACATGTCAGGCCAGGACTCCACAGTCTACACCCATCTACGGGCCGCTGGTTTGAACAGGAGGTCAAAGAAGCCATCTATGTGAAGAGGGAACGACCATCCCTGAACCGAGGGGGGGGGGGTAAAGAGTACATCTGTTGCCATCTTACAATGCTGTGATTGCAACCATTCCCAAATCCCATGTGAATAGCACACACTGCCATTGTAACTCTAATTAATGCTCACTGCCATTTGCATATGAAACCGATCATTGCTGTCTGCATTGTTTACAAGGGTGAGGGTGCCTGCAGTCAGCTGAGACTGAAGAGGTCACTTACACGAGTGATGAAACGTTTCGCTCAGTAAACATTGTATCCAAATGAACTTAATCAGTTTCTTTGACACTCATATCGGCACTCGGTATCGGCAAGTACCCAAATTGTAGTACCTGTACTTGGTCTGAAAAAAGTGGTATTCTTGCATCCCTACATAAGACCACCATGTGAGGTGTGTTTGAATTGAATCACTGGTACTTTCCGATTCGAAATGCATGGACAACGTACACCAACCAGCCAAAACATTAAAACCACTGACAGGTAGGCGAATAACACTGATTATCTCTTTACAATGGCACCTGTCAAGGGGAGGGGTATATTAGACGGCAAGTGAACAGTCTGTGCCCATGATGACCCCTGTCCACCACCAAAAGCGGCTACAATGGACACGTGGGTGTCAGAACTGGGCCTCAGAGCAGTGGAAGAAGGTGGCCTTGTCTGATGAAGCATGTTTTCTTTTACTTCGGGTGAAAGGCCGGGTGCGTGTGCGTCCTTTACCTAGGAAAGGGATGGCGCCAGGATGCACTATGGGAAGACGACAAAATGGCGGAGACAATGTGATGCTCTGGGCAATGTTCTGCTGGGAAACCTTAGGTCCTGGCATTCATTTTTCTTTTGTGATCAAATATTTTTTATTTTATCATTTTTTAAACAAGACACACAAATGAACAATAATGCAAACAAAAACCCGCCCACAAACGAGAAGAAAAAAAAAGAGGGGGAAAAAAAAAACTACAGAAAAAATTGCAAAAAAGAAACAGCATACAGTACTCAGTCAGTGTTCAGTCAATAAAGTTCTTCAACTCAGCGGCCACAGAATTCCACATGTCTATAGTTCCAGCCCTTGCTCCATGGATCCTTGCTGTCGAGAGCTCAGGTCCTGGCATTCATGTGGATGTTACACCTACCACCTGCCTAAACATCGCTGCAGACCAGGTGCACCCCTCATGGCAACGGTATTCCCTGACGGCAGTGGCCTCAGGTGGTTTTAATGTTTTGGCTGATCGGTGTATATCACCAAAATAGCCATGTTAAATACCACAAAACACTTTCCCCCCCCCTTTTCCTCCCCAATTGCACTTTTTGACCAATTACCCCACTCTTCCGAGCCGTCCCGGTTGCTGCGCCACCCCCCTCTGCCGATCCGGGGAGGGCTGCAGACTACGTCTCCTCCGACACACGTGGAGTCGCCAGCCGCTTCTTTTCACCTGACAGTGAGGAGTTTCGCAGGGGGGACGTAGCGCGTGGGCAGATCACGCTATTCCCCCCCAGTCCCCCCACCCCCAAACAGGCGTCCCGACCGACCAGAGGAGGCGCTAACGCAGCGACCAGGACACAGACCCGCAACCGGCTTCTCACCCGCAGACACGGTCTGTAGGGATGCCCGACCAAGCCAGAGGTAACACGGGGATTTGAACCGGCGATCCCTGTGTTGGTAGGCAACGGAATAGACCGCTACGCCACATGGACGCCCCTTAACACAATATTTGTTTAATTCACTAGTTATGGTGAACTCAGGTCAAAGTTGAATAACATAAAGGTTGGCAAATCAACACCACACAAGTGAGCAAAACCTTAAATGATTTTTCTTTTTTAACTGAGAGCAAAAAAAAAAAAAAAAGCCTACGGCAAAAGAAAACCAAGGCCAAACACTGTTGTGCCCCCCCCCCCACACCCAACTGTAAGTCGTCCCTATACAACAGCCTTGTGAAGCTACACGACCACTTAGTTTATCTGCTTTTCAATTTAAATTATGTAGACTGTTATTAAATATTAATTTCACTCCGCTGTATTTGTTGACAATGGCGTTATCGCTGAGGCGGGCTCTTTGAAAGCGGATGCGCTTCATCCCGTAAGCGGCAATCTCCGAGATCCATCTTTCCCCGGGATGATCTGCCGCCTCTCGGGTCAGACAGCCCACCAGTCCAAGTCCAACACGATATACATCAGTGGGGTTGTCGTTAGACAATGCCAACCATATGATAATTCACAGCCATTTGTCAATGAAAGTAGAAGAAAGGCCGTTGGTAGGCAACCACAGACAGGCTGACGGGCAGGAAGGAGAGACAGAGAAACCAAGAGAGTGTGGTAAATGAGGTTAGAGGGGGAGAGAGGGAGAGGGGGGGGGTGGTTCAAAGACTGCTTGTGCGCATCAGACCTTTCTCCGGGGCAAATAGGGGAAAGAAGGGCCTCAGTGCGGCCCGGCGTCGAGAGCAGCTCCTTGGGCAAACGACTCTAATCAAATTTGTGTGATTGGACTCAGAAGAGCTACAACGGTTAAAAAAAAGAAAAAGAAAAGAGGCTCTTTTGACCAGGGAATCGACACAAGCAAGCATTTACGACCCAGTATCCCTCCGCCAATCTCTGCAAGCAGCCGTTCACATGACGAGCCTATCTGCCCGCACCATCAGCCTTTGGCACGGCACACACAGGCCCATTCTACCCCGCGAAATATCACCGCCGCCCGGAAACGGGCGGAGAAAACCTCTTGTTTTTCAGCGCTCCGCCGAGCAGACAGCGATAGAAACTCCATCCAGCATGGGCGAGATTCAACTCCATCTGCACCGCTTCGGTTTGGTGTCGAGCCCGCTATTTTTAGTCCGTACAATAATGGCTGCAATTGGATGCGGTTCAGCCCTCACTTTACGGCTCGGCTTTTCCTTGATCATGGCTGACATCTGTAATCATCAAAGAGGATTACCTCCAGCAACAAATGCTGAAATAAAACATGAGCGTAGAGGGAAGGGGGGGGGGTGAATATTCAGCGGGGAGGACACTAATGTATGAGCAGCACTTTGGGAGGCGCTCCGAGGCAGAGCGGGGAGTAACTGTGTTGCCGGGCGACCTGTGCACCGCTGCCGGTGTCCTGGAGGAAGGTCCCGGAGCACGCTTCCTGTTAGCTTGCTAAATTGACTCCGCACGCCCACACTCGCCAGCTCCCCCCCCCCATCTCCACAGGAGCACCGAGTCTCCCCCATTAACCTCCTCCTGCCACCTTGACCTGCTGCATTTTGAATCGACATATTAACGACGTATACAAACGTGGACACGAGGACAAACACACGTGCAAATAAACAGGAGATGCAAATGCACGCATGCACACACGCATGTCTGTGTGCGTGCACGTATACACACACACACGCATATGGGGAAGGTCTCTTTCTGCCACCTCCTGCTCCTGAGTTTCCCCCATCAGAGCAATGTGTTACGCGGTCTCTGGGACAGACCCCCCAGTCGAGGTCCGTGCATGGTAAAGTGAGGACTTGCATCATTTGTTCATTCTGCTTTTGTTGGTTTAACGCCTTCTGCACCCTCTGACTCATTTCAGCAGCACTCCACCCGCATGCGCAAACGCTCCTCGACCCTACTCCTCCTACACTGCCCTTAAAGCTCATCTGTCCTTCACCCTCACTTTATATCCATAACTGGAAAAGTGATGGTAGCTTGTCTAAAAAAGAAATCGGTGGCAAGGAGCATCCGGGAAGCATAGTGGTCTATTCTGTTGCCTACCAACACGGG
>JAJHIY020000501.1:360000-402500 GCA_022114975.2 Lampris megalopsis | reverse complement strand
GTGACAAGCTAATGGCCGTTACATACACAGTTAATTTTCCTGTGAAAGAGAATGGGACACTGAAACATAATTAAAAAAAAAAGAAGTCATATTCTAACCACTCACACACTTTATACAATATTGTTTAGAAGGTCAAAAAGTAGGACGAGATGTTTTGGGGTGGGGGGTGGGGGGGGTGATTTTGCAACAGTTTGAAGCTCAGTTCCGGCAAACTGCAAATTCAAATTTCATGCAGAGATAGGCACATTGTTAAGTTGAAATGCAGTCTATGTGCAACGGCGCTGAGTTAGTTGAAGCATTTATAGTAATGGAAAAAAAAACAGGCTCAGGTTGAATCAACTCCAGAGCCGTACGACCGGTGACAGTGACTGATGAACTTCATGTGCCTGTCTGAACAGAACATCAAATGTATAGCTAAAATGCTCACATATCGCAGGGTGACATCTCGTGAGAAGCAAAATGCCACAGATACCCCCCCACTCCCCCCCCCATCCCCACCTCATGCTTCACTGAAAGAGGAAACGGTAGCTGCCAATCATGAGGAGGACTAGGGGCTAAGCTTGTCATAAGCTCACTCAATCCCCCGGAGCAAAGCTTGTAGAATACCAATCATTCATTCACATCTGTGGTCAGCTGAGCTCGAGAGGCAGAAAAAAAGGGGTGTTGGGGGTGGGTGGGGGGTAGACAGACAAACTAAAAATGGAACTCAACCCAAACAAGGGGGCGCCGGTCTAGCTACAGTATGGGGTGAGTGACGCAGCAGAAGCCTGAGGAGAAGCTAAAGCAAGCTCATCAGCTCTGTCAGATAGCAACGCTTTGCCGCTAACCTCCTCATAAGCTGCGCCGTCATAGCTAGCCCTAATCAAATAACTGAGCCCTATTGGAGATCGCCCCCCCCCCCCCGCCCAACGGATCTGAGCCAATCAATATGATGGTGTAGTGCTGGTGGTGACCCAGTGCAACACATGGCGAGTCTCTCCCATCAGTTTGACCCGTTGCTTTCTGGGTCACTGGGCTCAGCGGAGCACAGCCTATTTGATCGCTGCGTGCTACCTTCTGGACCTGCTGCAGCCCACGCAACACAACAACACAGCAACACAACTACACAACTACATAGCGACACAACTACATAGCGACACAGGTAAAGTGGACAATAAAGCAGCATCAAAAAACCAGTGGCGAGTGTTCAGCTATGGTAATCCATCAGTGCATAGAGTCTGATGTAAATCCTTCCTTTTTTGTGTGTGCATTTCTCCCCCCCCCCCCCCAATCATACCCAACCAATCACCCCACTCTTCCAAGCCGTCCCGGTTGCTGCTCCACCCCCTCTGCTGACCCGGGGAGGGCTGCAGACTACCACATACATCCTCCGATACACGTGGAGTCGCCAGCCGCTTCTTTTCACCTGACAGTGAGGAGTTTCGCCAGGGGGGGGAAGTAGCGCGTGGGAGGATCACGCTACCCCCCCCACCCCCCAGAGGAGGCACTATTGCAGTGACCAGGACACATACCCTCATCCGGCTTCCCACCCGCAGACACGGCCAATTGTGTCTGTAGAGACGCCCGAGCAAGCCGGAGGTAACACGGGGATTCGAACCGGCGATACCCGTGTTGGTAGGCACCGGAATAGACCGCCACGCTAACCGGATGCCCTGATGTAAAGATTTGTTGTTTGATTGAAATGGGATGAGTGCCAACGGCTTTGGATGTAAGCGGAAAGGCGCGCGCGTGTGTGTGTGTGTGTGGGGGGTGAAAGCGGACATGTCATTGGGCAATTAAGTGGGCTTGAATCCTTACTGATGTTTTATTTGATTGGATTCTAACTACCTTCATTCTCACGCAGGCACCCAATCAGTTTCAACTCAGCATTTATCTGACACACGTCGTTTTAAAGACAAGAAAAAAGAAGAGTTAAATACGTCAACATCTTCACTTGTCTGATGTGTTTCGGAGCTTCTTCTTCTTCTTGCTGTTACAGCTCAGGTGATCACAGGTGATACAAGACAAGTTACACATGTTACAGGTGCAGAACATCGTCTTTCTAAGAGGGAACAAATACCAGGAAAACGGAATGAAACGGAAGCGGAATAGCTCTTCTCACGTGCAGCGGCACGTTAGTTAATGTTTGCCTTATCGGCTTGAAATAGAGTCCCGATCTCAGCTTCGCTTCGGGACAGTCCCCCAGCAGAGATAAGATTACGAGCTGGTTGAAGAAAAATGTCAAGAAAAACGCGGCCTCGCTAAACATGGTATAGAAATATGAATCCACGCCTGAAAAACACATCGTATAAGCAGTCGAGTCCATAATTACCCCAGCAGGACTTGCTGTCAAGTCCTGCTGGGGTAAAACACCAAGGCAGGGGAGCTGCTGTAGCACTAGCACGCCTCCTCTGGTCGGTCGGAGCGCCTGTTCAGGGGGGGGGGGGCCTGGGAGGTATGGCGTGATCCTCTCACGTGCTACGTCCCCCTGGCGAAACTCCTCACTGTCAGGTGAAAAGAAGCGGCTGGCGACCCCACATGTATCAGAGGAGGCATGTGGTAGACTGCAGCCCTCCCCGGATCGGCAGAGGAGGTGGAGCAGTGACCGGGAAGGCTCGGAAGAGTGGGGTAATTGGCCAAGTACAATTGGGGAGAAAATCGGGGGGGGGGGGTGTTCCACTGGAGAAACCATCAGCTGACAGGTGAGATGGAGCGGTCGGCGGCTCCGAGTGAATCGGAGGATGCACGTGACTGGCCTACGCCCTCCCCAGCCAGCGTAGCGGTTGTGCAACGGCAGGATAATCAAGGGACTCGGACATGTGGAATTGGGGTGGAAAAGGGCTCAAATCAAATGCGAATAAATACATGAATATTTAGATATTATAGAGCAAACCAGGTGAAAGGGGGCGCTACACGGAGAAGGCTGGCCAGCAGGCTCCCTCCACTGAAATGTCACCGATGACGTCACTGTTGGTCTACCTGCCGCCGCCTCCAGACACAGTGAGCCGGCGGAGCATGAGGGCAACGTCGAAGATATAAAATCTGGGGGGGGGGCAAAAATCCCTAACCTCAAATAACAAATAGTGACCAAAAGAGACAGACTGTCAGATCAGCTTAGGGGGGGAAGATGCGGAATGTCCTCTCAAAAAAGCAGGACCCCCCCCAAAAAAAGGCAACGTAAAATTTGGATAATGGGACGGTCTAGTGGACAGGCCAGTGCAAGGTCACTCCGCAGCGTCAGACGCGTATGACTACATACATAACAACTGTAAGGCACGGGGGGGGGGGGCTTCTGAGCAGAGCGTGGGTGCAAGTAGTATATATTACCGTGCTACTTGGGCCCTCTCTCAAATCCGCTGTCACAATCTGCTTTTAGGACAAATCCTGTCTGCTACATATCTCTTTCTAAGAATGCTGATGTTAATAATCCCACTTACATGCCACAATGTGTGTGTGTGTGTGTGTGTGTGTGTGAGTGCATAAGGGTATGCTCATGCGCCCTTGTGGCTGCATGTGTGCTTGCATGTTTGAGGTTTGAATAAAATATCAATTCGTGTTATGCCAGGGAGCGCAACCTTGGATGGCGTACAGACAACAGATACAAATCCACACATGCAGGAAAACAGGCTGCCAATATGTTGCACGCCACACACACAGACAGACACAGAAACGGTGAATCGTCAACATCAGCATTCCTGGAAAGGAGTGCAGCTTGTCAGCTCAGCCAGGCAGAAAGATGTAGGCCATCTGCACAGCAACACAGAGAAAATAGCTCGGTGCTCACATGGAGAGGAGAGGCGATTAACCAACTGACTGGGCTTGTTCCCCCTCTCGCCACGGTAGCCAAGAGGTAAGGTGAGCCGGGGGGGGGATAGACATGGAGACTATGGGACAGCAGGGCTGAAAATATGTCCAAAAAAATAACAACAACAAAAGAAAATTAGGGAATTGAACGGTGCGAGCATTCATCAACCAAGGCTTCTTCTTTTTTTCTTTCTTGTGCTGAGGGAGACAAGCTAATTTGCCATTGCCAGAGGGAGACAGTTATCACGCCAAGCTGGAAGAGGCACGGATACTAATAAGTTGTACTACATTCTTCTGTCTTTTAGTCCTTGGCCTCCCTCTCCTCCTTACTCTCCGTGCCAATCTCCCTCTTGCTCTCCTCACTTTCAGTCTGTCATCAATTGCCTTGTATGTCATCCCCTGTCTGTCTTCCTCCCCCCCCTCCGTCCTCTGCATCTCACCTTCCTCTCTCTCTCTCTGCTCCTCCTACCTGTTTCTCTACTCTCTCCCTCTCTCTCTCTCTCGCAGTTTTGCTCTCTTCTCTCTCGCTCCTCCTCTCTCTTTCCCATTCTCTCTCTCCCCCGCTCTCCTTTTTGCGCTCTCTCGCCCCCATCTTTCTCGCTCTCTCTCTCTCTCTCTTTCTCTTTCACTCTCTCTCCCCATCTCACCCTCACGCTCTCTCTCCCCATCTCTCTCTCTTTTGCTCTCTCTCCCCATCTCTCCTTTTTGCGCTCTCTCGCCCCCATCTTTCTCGCTCTCTCTCTCTCTCACTCTTTCTCTTTCACTCTCTCTCCCCATCTCGCCCTCACGCTCTCTCTCTTGTTTCCTCCCTTTCTCTCTCCCCATCTCTCGCTCTCTCTCTCCCCATCTCTCTCTCTCGCTCTTTCTCTTTCACTCTCTCCCCATCTCTCTCTCTCGCTCTTTCTCTTTCACTCTCTCCCCATCTCTCGCTCTCTCTCCCCCATCTCTCTCTCTCGCTCTTTCTCTTTCACTCTCTCCCCATCTCTCTCTCTTTTGCTCTCTCCCCATCTCGCCCTTGCACTCTCTCTCGCTCCCTCTCTCTTCCCCCATCTCTCCCCATCTCTCTCTTTTGCGCTCTCTCTCCCCCATCTTTCTCACTCTCTCGCTCTTTCTCTTTCACTCTCTCTCCCCATCTCTCCCTCCCGCTCTCTTGCTTCCTCCCTCTCTCTCTCCCCATCTCCCTCTCTCTCTCGCTCTCTCTCCCCATCTCTCTCTTTTGCGCTCTCTCTCCCCCATCTTTCTCACTCTCTCGCTCTTTCTCTTTCACTCTCTCTCCCCATCTCTCCCTCACGCTCTCTTGCTTCCTCCTTCTCTCTCTCTCCCTCCCTCTCTCTCTCACTCGCTCCGTCTCTCTTTCCCCATCTCTCTCTTTTGCGCTCTCTCTCCCCCATCTTTCTCACTCTCTCTCTCGCTCTTTCTCTTTCACTCTCTCTCCCCATCTCTCCCTCACGCTCTCTTGCTTCCTCCCTCTCTCTCTCCCCATCTCTCCTCTCTCTCTCCCCATCTCTCTCGCTCTCTCCCCATCTCTCCCTTGCGCTCTCTCTCTTGCTTCCTCCTTCTCTCTCTCTCTCTCCCCCTCCCTCCCGCTCTCTCTCTCTCTCTCTCTGATCAGGGCCCTGCTCCTGCCTGCATGTACCTCTCAGGGGGGCCAGGCATCAGTAAGCCCATCAGAGGGAGACCGTGATGCATCTCTTTTGATCAGCGCCGTCGCCACATTAGCATGTACCCCTGCGCTCCCCTCCTTCTCCCCTCCACCTTGAGTAAGCTACCTGCCTGTCAGCGCCCGCGGCTCGCAAAGCGCCTCGCCCAGGTAAGACAGAAGGCGCTCTCTGAGCTCGCTTGAATCTTAATCGCTAATGAAGAGCGAGGCTACGCCACGCCGCCACCGAGCCGGGAGAGAGAACCCGCTCTTATGATCTCACAGACAAAGGGACTCGCCGTGCATCCCTAATGCAAGAGCCCGGCAGGACCAGCGCGCGGTGCCGTGGACTCCCGAGCTCCGCGAAAACCCAGCGCCACGAAATCCACTGAAGTTGCTGATTCAATACCGGCGCCTTTGTGTCCCTCCGGGGATGCCGTAGCTCAAAGGGGACCCGGTGAACGGCCGTCGCAGTGTTTTAATAAACCAACAATAACAAAGAGGCACAATTCACGTTTCCGAGACAACACAGAGGCCGACATCGTTTGTGTTTCAATCAAAACACACCTCTTTGACGAGCCAGCAGACACGCTGCTTCTCCACATCTCTCTCGCTCCGTTCTGCTAAAAACACAACAAGGAGGTTATTTTCATACTTTGATTAATAGCCAAGTGTCACTGGCAGGGGGAAGAGTGCGAGTGTGTTTTCTTTTCCCTTTTTCTTTTTTTAACAGGGGTTTGTGCTTGGCCCAAGTCTGGCCTAGGTCTGAGCCCACAGCCGGACACCCTCTCACCTCTGCACCGTTTAATTAGCCTGGCCCGGCACAAAGGAGAGTTGGTCACATGGGTCCAATTTGGCCTGCAATAAAGTCTGGAAAGACGCAACCTGCGTTACTACGGGAAATACCCCCCCCGCCCCCCCGGTCCATTTACGTGCTCGCCACACTGTGGAAGGAGACTTTGAAGCCGCTGAAAACAGGGCGAACAAGAAGAAGTGAAAAGAAGAAGAAAAGAAAAAAAAAAACCTAAAAAAATCAAAGGAGGGGACCCTTAAATTCCGGGGAATTTTTCCAGATGTTGCCGAAATATTCTGCTGAGGCGGTCCAGATGTGCCTTTTTTTTCCACCCCTCCCTCCGCTCGCAGTTCCAAGGACTTCTCCTCTTTGTTCCCCCCCCACTTTTTTCTTCTCTTTCTCTTTCTCTTTCACTCACTCTCACTCTCCACACCCCGAACCCCTCCCTCCCTCCCTCCACCAGGCAGCCCGCACTCCCACCTTTATAACTGTGTTCCCTGATAGTGCCTTTTAAGTGAGGGCTTTAATGGCCCCCAGGGCACCTGAGCATCATCTAGGATCCTGTAATAAACATCTACTCTCCCTCTCTGCAGCACATGTGAGTGTGCGGGTGTGTGCGCATGCATGTGTGCGTGTGTGCACATGTGACAGAGGGAGAAAGAGGGAGAGAGAGGGAGAGAGAGAGAGAGAATGGGAGAAAGAAAAAGCGAGAGATTAGCAGCATTGTTTTATCGCTCCCTAGATCAATTAACAATTAACTGTTACTAACAATAGCCACACTTGGTGCCCTGAACAAGAAGAGGAAAGCAAGCCAAGCCGCTGTGAGTGAAGTGGGCCCTAAATGGAAACAACATCCCCGCTTCCTTGTGCTAATCTCCCACTGATAGTGTTTTCTTTTCCCCCCCCACTTTCTCTCATTTTTCTCCCTCTCTTCACCTCCACACAAGCGCTGCCGTGTCTAGCGAGGCTGCTCCTCTCCCACAGAGCGTGACCCAGCCACAACCCCTGACCTTCCTCCTCCCCGACAGCACGGCTCTGATCCCGGAGCTGCCGAGAGCGCGCGGCCCTGCGCTGCCGGTAGCTCCCCCCCCCCCCGCTCGCCACTTTGCGGAGCCCCCCTCAGACACGGATCTAAAACACACAATGTGAACGTCACGGCTGGCCACGCGGTGGCACGCGGACACGTGTGTACGCACGCACACGCGAGCCTGAGCCTGAGCCTGCACACGGCTCCATGAAAAACAGTCGCATTCCGGCGCTCATACGCGCACACGCTCACTGACACGTGCGTTCACGTAGGCCTAGACACACAAACACAACGCATAATTACACACACACACACACACACATATGCGCATATCATGCATGCACACACACATGAGCACACACATGCCGACTGCTGCACACTCTCCCGCCCATTCGACCGGCAGCTCTGGGTCTGATCCGGTCTGCGTAATCCAAGGCCTTCTCCGGTTACCCATCCAGGGCTGCAACAGAAGAAAGCGTCCTAAAGATGACACTTGAACTTGTCAGAGCTGTTTGTGCAGGGGGGGTGGGGATGGGGTGGGGTGGGGGTGGGGGGGATGTCAGCACTTTGGTATGCAGAACGCCGATGACAAAGACACGGCGAGCGCCTGTGTGCCTGCCTGCCTGTCTCCGTCTGTCTGTCTAGTAAACCTGGTTGCTCAACTCTCGTTATCACCGCGAGGAAACACAAACGGCCGCGTGCAGAGGGCATGCGGCATGTGCTGGACTGTGAAGCCAGGGGTATTTAAGCAGGAAAGAAATACCCTTTTACGTTGTGGCAACTGTAAAAAATTCACCTTGATGAACCAGTGACTCTGTTTACTTTACTGTTTACTTACAAGTGCAGGAGTGTTCTGCTGTGTGGCCAAGGGGGGCGCTGCAGAGCTCCCGAGTTTCCCCACAACGTGAACGGGCAGATCCGACGCGGCGCTTACGTAACGCGACGGACACCTAACGTTCTCCACGCATTCAGCCTCGTACGCTGCACGCCGCTGCTCTGCGGACTACGAGTTGTGTCGAATGATAAGACGCTGACGTCACAGGTTTTTGCAGTGTTTGCGCCACGGGCTTAGTGTGTGTATTTACTGTTTCTAGGAAACTCGCAAAACCCGACTGCAAAGCAAATACACCGAGCCGCAGAATAAGGCTGAATAAAAGTGGAAAAATAAGTTTGATTTTGAATTTGACTGATTTTTTTGTGTTTTTGCGTCATGCTCTGGGCATTTGTGCAGAGAAATGGAGCCCTCGCCAGGGAGCCCTCCAAAAAAAGACGAGGGATAAAAGTGAAACTTTCCAGATATTTGCAGGCCTCTTCATGGCGGAACGGTTTTGCACAGCCTGTTCTGTCAACAGCGAAGCTAAGCAGCTCTCTGTCGCCGGCGTTGTTTTTCCAGGTAGCTGTCCCCCCCCCCCCGTTTCTTTCCTTTTTAACACCCTTCCTCCTCCCTGCTGCTGAGAACACGCCTGAATGCCAGACGGCTACAGCACAGTGTCTAACCCGGGGTGACGCAGCCCTGCAGACTCCTTCTGCACAGACAGAAGTGGTGAGCGTGTGCGTGTGTGTGCACATATGTGCATCTATGTGTGTTTGCATGTTTGCATCTACGTGTGTGTGTGTGCTTGCATCTACGTGTGTGTGTACGTGTGTGTGTGCGTGTGCTTGCATCTACGTGTGTGTGTGTGTGCGTGCACATATTTGCATCTATGTGTTTGCATGTTTGCATCTATGTGTGCGTGTGCATGCTTGCATCTACGTGTGTGTGTGTGTGTGTGTGTGTGCATGCTTGCATCTACGTGTGTGTGTGTGTGTGTGCTTGCATCTACGTGTGTGTGTGTGTGTGTGTGATGTGTGTGCATACATGCATGTATCCGCATGCAGACAGATGTGTGCATGTCGAGGCTGAGGGGCCATAGTCTAGGCGGATGTATGAACATGCTAGACCTGTAGGCGTCAACAAACAGTTAATCACTCTTTTTTTGGCTCCGGGCAGAGGGAAAAAAGAGGATCCGATAGGATAACCCTGTTATCCCGGGTATCATCCGTATTTTCTCCCCAACTCTCTCTCATGCCTGTTAATTTTGGAAAATTAATGTGAACTGCACAAGCTAGGGAAAAAAAAAACCCCGTTTATTTTGTTTGGTTTTGGGTTTTTTGCTTACTTCATGTGTATTACAGTGAGGACCAGTGCCAGTCCTTCCTTTGTGCTGCTGTGAATGTCCCTCCATATCCTTCATCTCATTGGTAATCCAAAGACCGTTTGGAAGCTCCTGTAATGGATCGCCTGCTTATCGTAATTGCAATCACAGCCCTTAATCTGACAGGCTGCTATAAGAACAGCAATGTAAGCCGCAGCATTAGTACAATCTCTCCCCCCCTCTCTCTCTCTTTCCCTCACTCTCCCCCTCTCTCTCCATCATTCCCTCCCTCCCTCTCTTTCCCTCTCTCTTCCCCCTCTCTCACTCTTTCTCTCTCCCTCTCTTCCCCCCCTCTCCCTCTCTCTCTTCCCCCCTCTCTCTCCCTCTCACTCTTTCTCTCTCCCTCTCTTCCCCCCTCTCTCACTCTCTCTCCCTCTCTCTTCTCCCCCCCCCTTTCTCCCCTCTCTCTTTCCTTCATTCTCTCCATCGTTCCCTCACTCTTTCCCTCTCTCTCTCCCTTTCCCCCTCTCTCTCTCTTTCCCTCTCTCTCTCTCTTTCCCTTTCTCTCTCTCTCTCTCTCTCTCTTTCCCTGTCTCAATCTAAAAAAAATATTGTGTTTACCTGTAAATTAGGTACCACATTATGTGCATGCAGCGACTGGTAGGATATAAATAACCACCGGGTGCCGCTCATGGAAATCTTTAATTTGCTGAGGGAAAACACGTGCATTGCCCTTGTTATGTCTCCTTACAGACAACACGCCAAGTGTCTCGTCTTTTGTTGATGTTTACATGCGTGCAATTTAATGCGTCCAAGTGTGTATGTGTTCTGATCATGAACAATCTTCCCTGCCCCCACAAACAGCCACACCTCTCCTGAGTCACACCCACCCACCCACACACACACATACGCACACATGCATGTCTGCATGTACGCACACACACACACACACACACACACACACACACACACACACACACACACAGAGGCTCAGAGAACCTGACTCGAGGTGTTGCGTGTGCTGTGAGACGTCGGTGGCCCTGTGCCTAACAGCGTGTTCATGCCTCAACCTCCAGCTAAAGTGCTGTCTGGCAAGGTGACAGACAGACGCTATCGCTGTTTCTAGGGGGCACGTTTTCTGGGAAAACCATCCAAAATCATCATTTTCACCTCAGTTAGTCAATTATCCCACCATACAATTTCGACCTTTCTTTTTTCTGGGTTCAAGCGTGTGTGTGTGTGTGTGTGTGTGTGTGTGTGTGTGTGTGTGTGTGTTTAGAAAGGTCTCCTTACAGTCGGAAGCCATCCATATTCTTTTTCCTTCTCATTTCCTGATGAGCGCAGACACATCAAACACGGCGCTGGAGCTTTTGATCATGTTATGCAGAGCGATGACATCTCAGCCACACTTAGATACACATTATTGCAACACACACACACACACACACACAGACCCACACACACAAAGAGAAAAAAAAACAAAACACGAAACACTTGATTCATTGTAATCCCATCCACTTTCTGTAATTTTAACAGCGAGCTGCACAAAGGAAAACATTTAACCAGCAAACCACTTTGGTCGCATGACTCAAGTTTTAATGGGATAAATCATAATGTGTTTTGAATCTGCGCTTCCCATTGGCATAATTATAATTACAGTAAAAGATTCGCGGGCGCGGGGATACGTCGGGACATGAGGGAGCAGAAAATATTGGGAGTTACCCCCGTGGCCCTCCTCCAGTGGATGCCCATCGCAGAACGCCCTCTTGTGACGTCACGGCCACCAAACGGCAACAATGTGTCCGTGTGCCACAGCGCCCGCACACACAGTGGAGACAGTCATTCTAATGAGTGACACTATGTTAATCTGAGCAGTTAGTTGGGAGTAGAACTACTTCGGGGGGTGGGGTGGGGTGGTGGTGGCTGGCAACAAGTACTGTTTTTTTGGCAGGTCCTTGATGGGGTTTTAATTCAACAACAATACTCCAATCCACAGTGCCCACCCCCCCCCCTCTCTCACTCTCTATCTCTCTTTCTCTCTCACTCTCTCTTTCTTCGTCTCTCTCACGCTCTCTCTCTCTCCCTCTGTCACACTCTCTCTCTGTCTCTCACGCTGTCTCTCACTGGCTCCCACTATCTGTATCTCACACTCTCTCCCACTCTCTCGCTCTGTCTCTCACTCTGTCTCTTCGTCTCTCTGTCTCCCCCTCTCCCCCCCCCCCCCTCTCGCTCTCTCAGTGATGCACACAACAGAGTGAATTCCGGCTATAGGAGGGCAAGCCGACCTTCCTCTCAATGTGAATTATGAGTGTGATCTGGTCAAATCCCCGCAGAGACGACGTTTCCACTTCAAAAGAGCGGCTGTACGCACCCAGAATACCGCCAGCCCCCCGACAGGCCACTCAGGACACTCGGAGGACCTGCAATAAAGTCCGAGACTAATGGCGTTCAGATTATCTCAACACTACAAGTGTTCACAGCAACACATCCAGCCTCATTGACAGTTTGACGCCCGGATATAAACGTGTGAAAACCGTACAGTCGATAAAATGAGCCGCTAAAGACAAATTGATGTAGCCTGGATGCTAGCGTCCTTTAGCGGTTAGAAGAGCAGACAGGACGCCAGAGGCGAATTCCTGACATGATAGATCATATATGGAGCAAAGGTCAAGGTCTGAGGTGCAAAGTTCAGCGCAGCACTTATCAATAAAGACCTCCTGCGACCGAGGAGATCCGACCACAAATAATTAACGAGGCTTGTGTACAGTGTTTAGTGCGCAGACAAGTTGGGGCAGGGGAGGAGAGAGAGGCCACATGACAGGATTAAAAAATGAGCAGTCCCCCCCCCCCCGCAACCCAAAAGACTTTTTTCCAATGCACCACACATTGCCGGCATCAATATCCCCAGACAACTCAAACTCTCATCTTAATGGCTGCTGACTTGAACCAGCGGCCGTGTTCACAAATGAAGTACGGGCGTCCGTGTAGCGTAGCGCTCTATTCCGTTGGCTACCAACACGGGGGTCGTCGGTTCGAATCCCCGTGTTATCTTCGGCTTGGTTGGACGTCCCTATACAGACACAATTGGCCGTGTCTGCGGGTGGGAAGCCGGATGCGGGTATGTGTCCTGGTCGCTGCACTAGCGCCTCCTCTGGTCAGTCGGGGAAACTGTGTGTGGGGGGGGATAACGTGATCCTCCCACGCGCTACGTCCCCCTGGTGAAACTCCTCACTGTCAGGTGAAAAGAAGGGGCTGGCGACTCCACATGTATCGGAGGAGGCATGTGGTAGTCTGCAGCCCTCCCCGGATCGGCAGAGGGGGTGGAGCAGCGACCGGGACGGCACGGAAGAGTAGGGTAATTGGTCAAGCACAATTGGGGGAGAAAGGGGGGTCCACAACCCCCCCAAAAAAAACAAATGAAGTTCGAATCTTATTTCGCAGATTTCTCGGTTTGGTTTTAGATGTAAGCAAGGGTCACGCAGGGGTGGGGGGGGCGGAGGCACATACAAAGCAAGCACATTTCCTTTGATTTGCTTGAGAAAAAAGCTCCATTGACGAGAGAAAAGAAAGAGAGAGCGAGAGAGAGAGGGGAAAGAGAAAGAAGGGGAGAGAGAGGGTGAGAGAGAAAAGAGAGAGAGAGAAGAAAGAGAGGGAGGGAGAGAGCGAGAGCACGAGACAGAGAAGAGAGGGGGAGAGAGAGAGAGAGACAGAGACAGACAGAGAGAGAGAGACAGAGAGAGAAAAGAGAGAGAGAGAGAGAGAGAGAGAGAGAGAGAGAGAGAGAGAGAGAGAGAGAGAGAGAGAGAGAGAGAGAGAGAGAGCTGTCACTTCAAGCCATTAAGTTTTGGTATAAACTCTTCCAATAAAAATGACAGCTGCAGCCTCACTCGAAAAGGAACACAAAATGGGATGACCGTAAAACACAAACTCGGCCAAATGCTTTTAGCTGCTTTTAGCTGTGCAGTCCCACCAGCCGACCTCACACACACACACACACACACACACACACACACACACACACACACACACACACACCCTCTCCCGGTATTACCTTTGTTCCTGAGTTACTACCACAGATGGAATGTAGCGCTCCCTCACTTTCTAACAGACACACACACACACACACACACACACACACACACACACACACACACACACACACACACACACACACACACAAACCACCACCACCACCATGAAACTCACTTTCTAATCAAAGACCATGTACTTCACCAGTTTTGAAAAGGGGGGGGGTGGATAAGTGCAGTAATGCAGTGTGTGTATGTGTGTGTGTGTATGTGTGTGTGTGTGTGTGTGTGTATGTGTGTGTGTATGTGGGGGGGTACATTATGTTCCCCCAAACAGAACACGGTATAAAGTTTAATAGCAGGATGTCTAAGTTTGGCAGACCACCAGACTCAGAAATAACAACACGTTCCCTGTAACAGGTGGTCAAACATGCAACCCAACACGTTAAATAATCTGCAATTCAGACCTTGAGCAGCAGCAGCAGCAGCAAGTACACTTCACTTCGCTCTGCTCTCGGCTGCTAGCTTGCGCTAGGTACAAATCATTTCATGCAAAATAAAATCATCTAATACGGCTGTTATAGAGCTTGGTCTGAAATCTATGACTGTACACATACATACTGCTATGTAGTGCTATGGAATGAAGATGATCCAGTCTGCAGAACTGCACGCTGTGTGTTACGTCAGCCAAAGACCTTCATCTCGGTCAAATTGGCCTAATTTGCACTCATGTGTTGCCAAAGACCGGTTATAACCCTTTGTGAATGCTGAATAACATCTCCTTTTCACACAGAAAAAACAAACCCTGATTTACAAGAGCGCTCTAACATATCCGCCTCCTCCTCCTCCTCCTCCTCCTCCTCGTGTACGTCAGAGTTTCGAGAAGCTTCGGGAGTGTCCGCGCTCCTCAACAGCAACGCTCTGCCCCGTGTTGTTGTCTCGTTGCTATTTTTGCCGGCGTTATGACGGCTCGTAGCAGCTGAGTAAGGCGTCCGCACCGGCGGCCTGCTGCGCTCCGCCGTAACGCCGCTGACGCTACTGACGCACCGGTTCAGCAGCCGAGCAACGGCACAAAGAAGTTCCCAGTGATTTGCAGCAAACACAGAGGTTCACCTCAACCCTCTGGTCCCCCCCAAAATGAGGGGTTCTGCCCACGTGACATTGTTAGGCTCGCCCTGCTGCGACAAAGGGACGCGTGCTCTCCTCCCAATGTCGGCGGCCTCTTCTTCCCTCGTTGCTTAATGTCGAGAGGGGACGGGATGGTCGCGGGCCTACAGGATACAGGACGTACTGTGCTGAAGGGGGGTGGGGGGGTGTCGTCATCACGGCCGACAACCAATCTATAACTGTAAAACGCACCGGCTGTCATGCTGCACAGTCGCACGACAGACTTCCCAATGCGGCGCAGCGGCGGATAATTAGGCTGAGCGAGCGGCTAATCGATAACGCTCAAGGTCTTGCCAGAGTTAGCGGCGTCCTTGGAGTGGCCAATTAACAATCGGCGCTCGAAGCAGACCTTTGATGGAGAAAGTTTATATATAAATGGGGGTTTAAAGACCCGGCAAATGAGGGCTGGGCAATAAGCGGGCTGCTGATACAGCAGCGGCCATGGCTCGGAGGGAAGAGTGGAGGAGAAGCGGCGCTGCTGCGCTGCTCCAGTGCTGCATTATAGCGCCCGCATGCACCACCTACCGCGGTGGTGGAGGGCTTCATACCAGGGGTTTTGTCTTGTCACCCCCCCCCCCCACCCCTGTTATGTCTGCCATGTTGCTGTCCAACGTCCGTACGGGATTCCCGGTCCGTACACATTTAGAGGGAGTTGAAACTTTAATCGTGTTCAACACGGACACACAATGCAAGCGCACCTGTAATAACAGCCTGTCAGCCGGCGCGATGGCGGCGGTTCAGCGCCACTCTTGGAGGAGACAAGAGGGGGCGGCGCGGCGACAGCGTCGGGCCTTGTAACTGAAGTAAGCAGCCCCGGCGTCTCAGAACGCCCTGTGCCTTGTGTGTGTGTGTGTGTGTGTGTGTGTGTGTGTGTGTGTGTGTGTGTGTGTGTGTGTGTGTGTGTGTGTGTGTGCGTGTGTGTGTGCGTGTGTGTGTGCAGGCGGGTTGATGAGACGTGTCAAGGCGTAACACGATACCCCCATGAAAAGAGCTGCAGACACAATAACCCAGCAATGCCTCCAGCTCTCGGCCATGTCTCTGCCACGGGGGACAAGGTGTGTTCTGTTCACTTAGACAAACTTACAGTAGCGATGTGCATTAATGATTTACTGCGGGGCAACGGCACGCGCGTGTGCTTTTATTGCATGCGTGCGCGCGTGCGCGTGCACTTTTCTGTGAGTGAAACGTGGATGTCGCCGTTTTAACTGCACAACTTATACTGTGAACTACTGTGCGTACATTAAGACCCCTATCGCCGCCCCCCCCCCACCCCCAACATGACCGTTTGCACTGCTCTGGCGTACTTTCCATACTAAAATCTGAATTTCGAGTACAACTTTCAAAACTGCGGAAGGATTTCTTGATATAGTTAACGGTCTCTGCAGCGACGTGTCCTGACCACAAAAAAAGAAGAAAAAGAAAAAAGGACTGCTATTCTTTGACAGCTGGACACTCGCGAGTGCTCTTCACAGCGACCCCCCCCCACTCTCTCTCTCTCTTTCCCGTCAGTCCCCCGTAGAGAAACAAACAAATAGATGAATTAAAAGGTGGAAAACTTGCCAAAACTCCTTAAAACACGATATGCTGCACATGCAACAGCGACATCTGCCAAATATATACGGTTTATAGGTCTACACTCGGCTTACTCATCACGCAGAATCGCTCATCAGAAGAAGAACAGAAAGAACAAGTCGTGTCTGCTGCAACAGGTCTGGTGCGTTAGCCCACACCTGTAGCACCGCAGTCACACGACTGATATGTTAACTGCCTGTTTAACCAGAATCGCAAACCGGGGAGATGCTCTGATAAACCACATGACCTGGTTTAAAACTCATATCCTGGCTCAACTTTTAGCTCTCATCCAAGTTGCAGACCCCAATGTTTTTAAGATCACGTTGGCAAATTCAAATTGAAGCAAATGCAGCCGCGGGTTAAGAAGCAAGAGGGGGGGGGGCTCCTAAATTTTGTCCGGGACAGGAAGATTACGGTTTCTCTCCAAAAGCCTTCCCTCCCTGTTCTTTGCATGTTAATACAGCCAGGCTCGCAGCCGATTAAATAAGAAATACGGCGTAATTGTGACAGCGGCGGCGGCGGCGGCGGCAGCAGCCTGTCTGCTGGCAACGCAACGCAGCGGCTGTCAACACACACAACGGCAAACTCCACGCACGCAAACGATGTGCACAACGCTGCCGCCGGTCCCGGGCTCTTCCTCCACGCTGCTCGAGCTGCACACGGTCCGGACACACACCGCGTCGCCCACCGCCCCGTGGTGGACCGGGTCGGTCCGCTGTGGGTTCCGCCGGTCTGCGGTGGGGCTGTCTCTCTCTTTTTTTGGGGGGTTGCAGCGAGCCGAGCGGGGTAAACAAGTGACCCGAGAACGCTCGGGACTGCGCTCGGGCCGCCGCTTTCTCCCGTGGCTGAGACGTCAGCCGCGCGCTATCGGCGAATGTCATCGCTTGAAGATAGTGAGCGGAGCGCGAGCAGCACCGCGGCTCTCTGGGCACGGTGACCGCGTGACACGCACCGTGTCGCGTGCGTTTACGTTTTTTTTGTTGTTTTTCTTTTTTGTTTTATTTGGGCGGAGAGGAAGAGGCCGTCACCGCCAAACCATAAACAAACAACAAACAACAACAAAACAAACAGAAAGAAAAGCAGGCAACGTGTCCCGCGCTGCACGTCAGGGCGCGTATAACGTGTTGGTGTGTGTGGGGTAAAGCTCGTTTCCACTCTCGCTGTCACACAAAAAAATAAAAATAAATAAAAAAACAAATAAAAAATAAAAAGCAGCGCCGGCCGGGGCACACTGAACACTGCACGAAACATTAGCGAAACTAGGCCGAGGTGTCCAGAAACCAACACGCACAACAACTTACCCAATGACAAGAACGGTTTGGTCTCCATGTCTGGTGGGTTAGCTCATGCCAGCTGAAAACCACCGCGCCGGGACTTTCTGCCTGCTCGCCTGCCGACGAAGACCGCCGAGACCGCCGAAGCGACGAAGACCGCCGAGTCCCGAAGCAGCCGAAGTGACGGCCCGTCCAAACGGCGCCTGCTGAGTCTCAGAAAGATAGCCCCGACGCTTCCCACTTCTGTTCGCTCACTCGGCTGCGCTCGCTCTCTCTCTCTCTCTCTCTCTCACACGCAAACACACGCACACACACATACACACACACACACGCTCACACGCTCCTCTCTTTTCTTTCGCTAAAGGTGTACAACAACTCCAACTACTGGATCCGCACTGCAAAAGGGACCTACGCAGGGGGTACTCCCACCGACGCACGCCACCTTGCAACGACAACAGTTGCAGCGGGGGGGGCGGGGGGGGGTTGGTCGCGAGCGCGAGGATCCAACTTTTCGCTGATAACGAGAGTAAGTTTAGTCCGGCCTACGTCACCGACGTTGCGCGGAGCCGCTCCGATTTATCAACGGCTGCCCATCAACAGATACGGCTCTTCCAGCGCGTCTCCCCCATTATATTAACACGGTGGCGCCTGTTCAGCCAGGCTGCTGGCCAAGAACATTTCAGCCGAATTTATTCATCACGAAATGCAATTAACCTATCTCATTCGAAGGCTACTGTTACACTGAGGGGGGAAAAAATTATCAAACTTTTTTTTTCTTTTCTGCACAATCAGAAAGACTTGCGTGGATACCATGAAAAAGCCATAAGAACTGTGCAGGCAGAGATAAAATGTTAAAGTTGGCCAGAGACATTAAGTGTAACACCAATAACGGAACCAAGTGAAAGATACATTTCTGCTACTGGTTGATGAACGACTTCTACGTCACCTCCCAAACCCATGACCCCCCCCCCAATAGGTGCAATGTTGTTTTAGCCTCTCTTAAGGACGACTTCAGCATGAAGCCTGAGGTGGATCGCTATCAGGTTCAGCCATTACTGCGCTGTCAGTTATGCACCAAGAAATACAGGGCACTGGACCGGAGTTCTGCCCACTTCTTAACAACCTGTGCTGCAGAGCTGAACCCAGCCCAGCCCCGGTTCACTGTCCCTACACTATAGGGGGAAAAAAAGGGAAAGAAACTTGTTATCACTCCAGTTCCAACGGAGTCTTGCCCAGTTGAGAACAATGATGAACAATGATTACAGGCCTGGAGCATACTGACCTCAATTGTGATGAAATATTTTGAGAAATAATATTGTGTCCTTCCTGAAAGCTGAGGTATTCCCAGAGTTGGACCCTTGACAGCTTGCATACGGACGAGGAAGGCTCACTTGGCGATGCAGTTAGCAGTATCGCCCACTTAGTCCACAGACACCGAGGCACGTACGCGCGCGCACTCTTCGGCCTTATCTGTCGCTGACAAATTGAAACAGATGAAGGTAAATTCTTTTATCATCAAATAGCTCCTTTTTCTTTTTTAGCTAACGAGAGCCCAGCACGAAAAGGTAGATAAGGAGATATCTTACCCCCCAAATGTATTAGCACAGCCCCCCCCCCCACTTCCCTAAGGGTGCGCGAGCTCCCCGGTTCTCTCCGTATCATACATGAATGGGGGGTATGAGCAACCCCCCCCCAAAAAAAATTTGTGAAAATCTTTGAATTCGAGCAGTTTTTGGTTTCGGTTGTGAATGTGCAGAAAAGGCGAGGAAATGATATTGGATCCAAAGTCAATTGGTCACAACAGCCCAATAACATCTCACAATTTACCCATAAATCAGCTTGCTGCATGTACATATGTTGGTGTACACACTGACAGCTCGCTCACACGCCACATACATGTTCAAACCCCTTGTTCTAGGCCACAACACAGGATTTGTGTGTGTGTGTGTGTGTGTGTGTGACGAGGCTTATGGTGTAAACAGTTATGTTTTTGTTTTATTAAATGATTTTAGAGAGTGTGGGTCGATATGGCAGACAGGTATGGTACCTGTCAGCACAGCTAAAGTCTTATTCAAATACCCATGACAGCTCATAAGAAGAAGCATCACCATCTTCAGTCTATATGTGAATGACTGTCAGTGATGAGGGAGGCCCAGAAGAGTCTGAATGACCCAACACACATCCTGACCCCAGAACTCAAGGTGCTCAGGCCCGACGGGTCAGGATGCCGAACTGCAGACCAAGAATTAATCCATCCCATCTTCCATCAAGATATTAAATAGCAACAAGTACTACTACTACTACTACTACTACTACTACTACTGCTACTACTACTACTACTACTACATGATATTATTTGGAGACTGACACATTGTGATTTGATTGTTATTTTTATTTCCCCCCCCTTTTTCTCCTCAATTGTTTCCGTCCAATTACCCCACCCCTCCGAGCCGCTGCTGCTCCACTGATCCGGGGAGGGCTGCAGACTACCACATGCCTCCTCCGATACATGTGGAGTCGCCAGCCGCTTCTTTTCACCTGACAGTGAGGAGTTTCGCCAGGGGGACGCAGCGCGTGGGAGGATCACGCTATTCCCCCCAGTCCCCCCCCTCCCCAGCTCCCCCTCCCCCCTGAACAGGCGCTCCAACCGACCAGAGGAGGCGCTAGTGCAGCGACCAGGACACATACCCACATCCGGCTTCCCATGCGCGGACACGGCCAATTGTGTCTGTAGGGACGCCCGACCAACGCGGGGATTCGAACCAGCGATCCCCGTGTTGGTAGGCAAGAGAATAGACCATCACGCTACATGGATGCACGTGACTTGATTAATTATTATCTGGTGTGACTATAGCCTGCTTTATTATTTGAAACTTCTGTCTCGTTTTTGTTACCTTTCACTATTTTAAAGAGTCTCTGCCTCGCGCTCAATATGTGAATTTAAGCACAGCACATTTATGCACGAGCGTTTGTATGTACGATGTATGTATGTATGTATGTACGATGTATGTATGTATGTATGTACGATGTATGTATGTATGTATGTATGTATGTATGTATGTATGTATGTATGTATGTGTGTAGTGACATTGGCAAGTGTGTTGTGTGATGCAATGGCTTAGAGCCCAAGTCATAGATCCCTATCGGACAATGAAGTATATCTTATCTTATCTTATATTATCTTATCTTAACCTTTCTTTTCTTGTCTTAACTTATCTTATGTTACATTATCTTATCTTAACCTTTCTTTTCTTTTATTGCCTTATCTTATATTATCTTATATTAACCTTTCTTTTCTTGTCTTATCTTATGTTAACTTATCTTATCTTACATTATCTTATCTTATGTTAATCTTATCTTACATTATTTTATCTTAACCTGCCCTTTCTTTTCTTTTCTTATCTTACGTTATCTTATCTTATCTCATCTTACCTTATCTTATCTTATAACACACTGACTTGTTCCATTTGTGTTATTTTATTGTGTTTACTCTGTGTATTGTCTGGGGTTTGCCTTTTACCTATTTGTCTTTGTCTGTTATGGACCCTGAGTCTGCAATAAAGTTTTGAATTGAATTGAATTGAATTATCTTATCTTCTCTTGTCTTATCTTATCTGAACACTAATAATGTATTAATATAGTTTCTTGAAAACTAACTCTACCCTTCTTTCATCTACAGGTAATAACCATATTCATAAGATCACATTGTACAAAAAAAAATCGATAATTTTTTTTTTGCAGATGCTTTAAAGCATATTCACACAAGCCCCCAAGCCACCGTACCAAGCACCAGCATGGGTAATTTGCATAACCTATGTTGTGTTGGAAAAGTGCTACATCTAGGTCATTTCTCCATCATTGTTCTCCCATGCTCCCCTGTTCTAGGCACGACAGTTTATCCCTAATCCAAACTACATCCATCTTTCGTCCACCTCAAATAACTCCACACGTAACAGTGCACATATGGAATAGTTACATGTTTAGAGAAACACTTCACAAAAGTGAAAAATTCCTTTTTGGGCCAGAGAATTGTTTTGTTTTTGTAGAGGAGGGGTTGGAGTAGAATACCACAAAAGCATGCGTTGTTTTCCCTTCAAATTTCAGATATGATGCATAGAAGTGTGAGGCGGGGGATGCGGGGCATCCTGCAGCCATCCTCCAGGCCTGTGAAGAGACTGCTCCTATTAAAGGGCTTGAAGGTGTTAACAACGTTGGTACTGAGGCGAGATCTATAATTAATGCAGCGCATGGCACAGCAGAGATCAAAGGCAGCTGTGCAAGAAAGGAAAAAGTAAGTGTGACTGGGCACTGACTCAAGCTGCGTGTGCGTGTGCATCAGTGTGTGTGTGTGTGTATGTGTTGTGTGCGTGCATGCACGCATGCGTGTGTCTGTTTGTGGATTTTGTGTGCGTGTTTATCAGTGTGCGTGTGTGTCTGTCAGTGTGCGTGCGTGCGCGCACGCATGCATGCATGCGTGTGTTTGTGGTTTTTGTGTGCATATTTATCAGTGTGTGTGGTTGTGTGTGCACGCATGCATGCATGTGTGTTTGTGATTTTTGTGTGTTTATCAGCATGTGCGTGCGTGCACATATGTGTGTGTGCATGTTTGTCAATGTGTGTGTGCGCACACGCATGCATGCGTGTGTGTTTGTGGTTTTTGTGTGCATATTTATCAGTGTGTGTGTGGTTGTGTGTGCACGCATGCATGCGTGCTTGTGATTTTTGTGTGCGTGTTTATCAGCATGTGTGTGCGTGCACGTATGTGTGTGTGTTTGTGGTTTTTGTGTGCGTGTTTATCAGTGTGTATGCACACACGCATGTGTGCGTGTTTGTGGTTTTTGTGTGCATGTTGGTCAATGTGTGTGTGTGTTTATCAGCATGTGTGCGTATGCACGCACGCACATGTGTGTTTGTGGTTTTTGTGTGCATGTTTGTCAATGTGTATGTGTGGTTGTGTGTGCACGCATGCATGTGTGTTTATCAGCGTGTGTGTGTGTGTTTGTGGTTTTGTGTATATGTTGGTCAATGTGTGTGTGTGCGCTTGTTTATCGGTGAGTGTGTGTTTGTGGTATTTGTGTGCGTGTTTATCAGTGTGTATGCACGCACGCATGTGTGCGTGTTTTTGGTTTTTGTGTGCATGTTTGTCAATGTGTGCGTGTTTATCAGCATGTGTGTGTATGCACGCACGCATGTGTGTGTTTGTGGTTTTTGTGTGCGTGTTTATCAGCATGTGTGTGCATGCACATGTGTGTGTTTGTGGTTTTTGTGTGCATGTTTATCAGCGTGTGTGTGTGTGCATGCACGCACGCACGCGTGTGTGTGTGTTTGTGGTTTTTGTGTGGTTTTTGTGTTTGTCAGTGTGTGTGTGTGTGTATGTGTGCGTACAGCTGTGTTAGTTTGAAATGGTGACAGGGAGAAAGAGAAAAAGCGGGTCGGTGCAGCAGAGAGTAACGTGTGGTTGCGTCTCACGCGTCCTCAGGTTTTGCTCAGCGACCCCCTTAAGTAAGAACATTAGCAGTCATCAGACAGCGTTGAATGCTGATGCAGAACGTGTCAGTTGGCCTGGCAAACGCTCGTTACGGAGAAAGAGGGCAGGAGAGAGCAGCGGAGGGAGGTTGGATGATTGTGTATCATCCTTGGGTCAGAGGGTTGTTTTGCCTTGGGCCGGCACTCTGTAATCGAAGACAGACACAACACAGTCTTTCTAAACACCCCAATTGCACCAGTATCTCTTCTGCCCACTGGACCAAGCTATTTAATCCTCAACTTTGGCCATGATTAATTGCTGTCTGACCCTTCACCTCCATCCATATAAATTCTCCGAAGGATGTTTTGGCTCCGCCCGATGACGTCTTTTCACCGGAGCATCGGGGCTACACTTTGGCTCACAATGGCAATATCTTTTCCACTCAATTCCTATCTCCATTGTTTTCCCTCTCTCCGCATCTTTCTCTTTCTTCCCCGACTGTCCCTTTCCCTCGGATTCTCCCTCTCCCCCGTGTGTCTCTCTGCACCACTCTGTTTTCCTCTCCACTTAAAGCCATGGTTCTGCTCCCCCTCGGGGGAGGGGGGGGTGAGACCACCACTATCACTGAGCTCTTTGCTATGGTTGCTTTGACAGCCTCCTCCTCCTCCTCTTTCTCCCCCCCCCCCCTCTTAAAGTGGGTGATAAATGGGACAAGGGCCTTTTGGTCTCCTTTGTGCTTTGACCATTCACAACAAGCTCATCCGTAAAAGTGATTATGGCTTCTCTCGGTGGCAATGACAATGGTGTCTCATCCGAGGGAATTTACTGATAAACACGTCCACGTCGGAGGAAACGGGCACCGGTATCCACCGCTTTGACGAAGATCAAGCAAAGTTTCCATAATAGAGAAGACAACTTTTAGGAATCACTTCGGCCTTTGGATGAATTGGCGAGCCAGTGGCACATATGATGGATCAGTTTAAGCATTTTTTTTTTTTGTGCCGAAACAAATGGCCTGAGTACATGTTTACAAGCCGAGGGAAGAGGTGCATTATAAGGAGTGGAGAAACACAAAAGCATGTGAGATCATTAGGGCGTTTGCTGAGGTGTTCGGCGTTGTCTGCCCCAAGGGAAGGTCTTGATCGTCACAACCCTGGGTTCACATTCCTTAACCTCAGGGTCAGGGCTTTGTCTGAGGATAGCACCGAGGCAACTTCCCCTGCGGAAATCAACCAGAGCTGACACACTGAATGCTGCTGGAGAGGCACACAGAGGCAGGAAGAGGGACCACCGCACGCACACACGCACACACACACACACACACTTGCAAACATTTTGTCTCGTAACTAAGAAAACCAAGAGTAGGAAGCCACACATAATGCACATCAATGGCAAAAGCGTTCCTTAAAAAAAAAAAAAAAATACTTTTCTTGCATTTTCTTGTGAAGAAGAAGAAAAAAAAAAGGTCCGCGCCTGTTGAAATGCGCTACACACACGCCTGGGAAACGTGTTTTGCTTCACACGCACGGCGCCACATTTCTCTGCCGTGTTTGCACAGGCAGAGCTGCTTTCAGCCGAGGTGGGAAGAGGTTTGTAGATTTCAGCCCCATCGAGCTCGACAGATGGGATGCCGCGAGGCCGGGCGCGGGGCCAAGAAACGGTAGTTTAAGAAGAAGAAAAAAAGAAAAAAAAAACACCGCGCGCCGCACGATATTTTCATAAACGATCAGAGCCTATTCCGCTCGTGGCAGTTATCAATACTGCGCATCGCATCGGCGGCGCTGCAGGTTCGCCACGCCCCCCCCCCACGCCCGGTTGTGAAGTCCGCCGCGGGCGGCCGCGATCCCCTCCGCGGGGACGCCTGACATCATCCCTTAATACCGCATTAAAGTGGAATTGGCTACATTTAAACGGACACGGCGATAAATCTCCGCGGGCGCTTGGCGGGAACCGGTTCTCTCGCAGAGGGGGAGACTCGCCGTCCCGGGGGAGCATCATCTCCTCACCTGCGATTGAATCCAGCGTTATTGCGCGATGATGGAGCTGCCGTGCTCTCAAAGCCGACGGATTGAGTGAGTGAATTATGGGCCTGCGGAGGGTTGAAGGTGTAGTCAAGCATTTTTTTTTTAAATTTATTTATTTACTTGTTTATTTATTTATCTGCTTATTTGTTTACTTATCTGTTTTTTGCTCGCGCGCTTGAATGCCAAACTAAAAAAAAAGGGTTTGGAAGGTTATTTGTATAATTAAAAAGACAGCTGGTTACGTGAATAAATTGGGAATTGATTGCGCTGACTATTGTTTATTTCAATCTCGGCGTGCAATAACGTTACAAGCAGTTATTTTTTGGGGGTAATATTGGAAGGTGAATGGATGGTGTTTCTTATTCTGTAACCACACACGACCTTCAAATACACAACCTTGCATTTAAGTGAGCCTGCAGATGGTAAAGACCAGATTCATCACAACGTCTCATACCTTTAACACATTTCAAATATATACCGGATGAACAAAATTGTCTTCCAGCTGTCAGTGATCTCACCTCTGGAAAAGAAAGTAAATTATCGCAAATTTAAATCCTTTAGCATGTGAATGGGACTTGTCACAATGAAAGAACCAAGTATGGACTGTCTTCCAGTATGCACACAGGTAGGTAAAAATATTTTGTGTTGTTTATTCAGAACATCGATTTCAAAGGACCTCACAATGCCTGTGATATAATATACATACAACAAAAAAACCATATATACCCAAAATGACATTCACAGGTCTCCAGTTTACACTTGGAAACGTCACCAATCTGAAAACTCAAGATAGATGTTTAGTTACTCCACTGGAGGCTTCAATTATAAGACTGTTTTCTTTTCTGGAAATGACACATTTAGAGTATTGGCACAGAAACCCAGCCACTGACGATGCACAAGCCAGTGCATTCTTAGTGCGGGCCCCAGGCTCGGATAAATGGAGAGGGTTGCATCGGGAAGGGTATCCGGTGTAAAAACTTTGCCAAATCAAATATGTGGCTCATAAATCAGATTTCCATACCGGATTGATCGAAGCCCAGGTTACCAACAACCGCCACCGATACTGTTGGCCAGCGGGGTGCTGGTCGAAACTATGCTACCGTTGGGTGAAGGAGAAGGAGAGGGGGAAGGCATGTCCAGAGACAGCTAGAGAGGAGGAAGGGTAGGAGTGTGGAGGTGAGAGTCGGAACTTTGAATGTTGGCACTATGACTGGTAAAGGGAGAGAGCTGGCTGATATGATGGAGAGAAGGAAGGTCGGTATACTGTGTGTACAAGAGACCAGGGGGAAGGGGATTGAGGCCAGGGGCACTGGAGGTGGGTTCAAACTCTTCGTCCATGGTGCAAATGGGAGGAGAAATGGGGGGTAGGGGTAATTCTGAAGGAAGAGTATGTCAAGAGTGTTGGAGGTGAAGAGAGAGACAGAGTGATGACTATGAGGCTGGAAATCGAAGGTGTGATGATGACTATTATCAGCACATATGCCCCACAAGTTGGGTGTGAGATGGAAGAGAAAGAAAAATTCTGGAGTGAGTTGGATGAAGTGGTGGAGAGTGTACACAAGGAGGAGAGAGTGCTGATTGGAGCAGACTTCAATGGGCATGTTGGTGAAGGGAACAGAGGTGATGAGGAGGTGATGGGCAGGAGGAAATGTGCTGAGAAGCGAGGAGAGTGTGTTGAGAAGGTGGAAGGAGTAGTTTAAGGGACTGATGAATGAAGATAATGAGAGAGAGAGAAGGTTGGATGGTGGGGGGATAGTGAATCAGGAAATGCAGTGGATTAGCAAGGAGGAAGTGAGGGCAGCTATGAAGAGGATGAAGAGTGGAAAGGCAGTTGGTCCAGATGACATACTACTTCTGGAAGCATGAAGGTGTTTAGCAGAGATGTCAGTGGAGTTTTAACTAGATTGTTTAACACAATCTTGGAAAGTGAGAGGATGCCTGAGGAGTGGAGAAGAAGCATACTGGTACCGATTTTCAAGAATAAGAGCTATGTACAGAACTGTAGCAACTACAGAGGTATCAAGTTGACCAGCCACAGCATGAAGATATGGGAAAGAGCAATAGAAGCTAGGTTAAGAGGAGAGGTGACGATTAGCGAGCAGCAGTATGGTTTCATGCCACAAAAGAGCACCACAGATGTGATGTTTGCTTTGAGAATGTTGATGGCCAGAAGGAGTTATATTGTGTCTTTGTGGATTAAGAGAAAGTATGACAGGATCCCGAGAGAGGAGGTGTGGTATTGTATGAGGAAGTCGGGAGTTGCAGAGAAGTATGTAGGAGTGGTGCAGGATATGTATGAGGGCAGTGTGACAATGGTGAGGTGTGCAGTTGGAAAAACAGATGGGTTCAAGGTGGAGGTGGGATTACATCAAGGATTGGCTCTGAGCCCTTTCTTGTTTGCAATGGTGATGGACAGGTTCACAGATGAGATCAGGCAGGAGTCTCCGTGGACTATGATGTTCGCGGATGACATTGTGATCTGTACTGAGAGTAGGGAGCAGGTTGAGAAGAGCCTGGAAAGTTGGAGGTATGCACTGGAGAGAAGAGGGATGAAAGTTAGTAGGAGGAAGACAGAATACATATGTGTGAATGGGAGGGAGGACAGCGGAATAGTGAGGATGCAAGGAGTAGAGGTGACAAAGGTGGATGAGTTTAAATATTTGGGGTCAACTGTTCAAAGTAATGGGGAGTGAAGAAGAGTGCAGGTAGGGTGGAGTGGGTGGAGAAGAGTGTCAGGAGTTATTTGCGACAGAAGGGCACCAACAAGAGTTAAAGGGAAGGTTTAAAAGATGGTAGCGAGACCAGCTAGTGGCACTGACGAAAAGACAGGAGGCGGAATTGGAGGTGGCAGACTTGAAGATACTGAGATTTTTTGGAGGTGACGAAGAAGGACAGGATTAGGAATGAGTATATTAGAGGGACAGCTCAGGTTGGGCGGTTTGGAGACAAAGCAAGAGAGGCAAGATTGAGATGGCTTGGACATGTGTGGAGGAGAGATGCTGGGTATATTGGGAGAAGGATGCTGAATATGGAGCTGCCAGGAAAGAGGAAACGAGGAAGGCCAAAGAGGAGGTTTATGGATGTGGTTAGAGAGGACGTGCAGGTGGCTGGTGTGACAGAAGAATATTTAGAGGGCAGGAAGAGATGGAAACAAATGATCTGCTGCGGCGACCCCTAAAGGGAGCAGCCAAAAGTAGTAGTAGTAGTAGAGAGTATCAGTATCAGAACTGAAGTTCAGTAGTGTATAGGCCGGACATATCTGGTATTAATCGATAGATTTGTCCTAAGTGACCTCTCTCCCAACCAGTACAGTACAGCCAGACGAGAGTGCGACACTGTTGGACTTCAGCTGGATAAACAGTCCCTGCTGAGGGCAGCGATCTTGTGTACACACAGGGCACAGCGCATGTTCACCAAAGGGGCCTCACAGCCGCCACAAGGATGGATAATCTAACCAGTACAGAGTCCATGTGGGCACAGCAGTCAAAATATGACAAGGGGACCATCCCCTTCCAGCTGAAACTATTACAGTCCAGTCACCTCCAAGAAACAGAGATAAATATACATGCTGGGACGGTGTCAGAACATCCATGACTATGCATATGGGCCACGGGTACTTGCAGACAGACAACTGCATGTTTCTAAGGATACTATAGTAGCACATGCAGTGTTTGATGCATGTACACACAACCAGTTACAGACACACACACACACACACACACACACACACACACACACAGAAATATTGCAGGTTATGTGATACTTATACCACCTGTGAAGGAAATAGACTCAATGGGGCTTGAAAGAGACAGAGAGAGTCATTTCACTGAGTGGAACATTAGAGTGAAGTGGAGTAACAGTACACCTCCTCTGTGGCTTCCTACACACTCGAATACAGTCCAGCGGTGACCGTCTCACACACACACACACACACACACACACACACACACACACACACACACACACACACACACACACACGCTTGACCACAGCCACCAATAAACCATCGTGAACAGGGCATGGCAGATATCATAGAAGAGAAAATCAATTTTCCTTTGTTGGAAACCATTTTTCCCGCTTTTGTCAGAGGGGAGGCCCACAAACAGAACAGCTTTTATGCGGGTCTCAAGTTAGCCGAGAAAAAAAACACCACCACCACTGCCACCGACACTGCCGGGGTTGGAGACATGTGAGAGTTTGAGTCCTACAGAGGCCGTAAATGCGGTTTCATGACACGCTGGATAAAACTTTCCACTATGTGTTATATGTGATTTATTCTAACATTTGTCTCTTTGTCTGCATACACCTCTCTGGCAGCACCGCTTGTGTGTGTGTGTGTGTGTGTGTGTGTGTGTGTGTGTGTGTGTGTGTGTGTGTGTGTGTGTGTGTGTGTGTGTGTTCAGCTAAAAAAAATTTCACCTCACAAATCCAAGTAGCAACATTTAAAGGATTAGGGAAAGGGGAAAAAAAGAAAAGAATCCTTGTACTGGCATTATTGTGCAGCGTCAGAGGTAATATAACATCTCATCACGATGTGAGAAAGGTCATTTTAACATGTAAATTTAAATGTGAAAAAAAGCTTGGCTGTGTACTGGGTGTGTGAGGGTTTTTGTGTGCGCCAATTTGCGTGTGTGCGTGCGGGGGGAGCGAGAGAGCACGAGAGAGAGAGAGTGTGTGTGTGTGTGCATCCGTGTGTGAGAGAGAGAGGGAGGAAGCGAGACAGACAGACAGATGGAGAGAGAGAGGGTGAGGGAGGGAGAGACAGTTTGTGTGTATGTGAGAAAGAGGGGGAGGCAGAGAGAGGGACAGGGAGAGAGAGAGGGAGAGGGAGAGAGATTTTGTGTGTGTGGGGGTGTGTGTGAGAGAGAGAGAGGGAGAGAGAGGGAGGGAGGAAGGAGAGAGGGAGAGTGTGTGCGCGCATCCGTGTGTCAGAGAGAGAGAGAGAGAGAGGGAGGGAGAGAGAGACAGAGAGAAGAGAGAGACACAGAGAGTGAGTGTGTTTTAGGCACACTCTTGCCTTGATTTATAGCCTCTCACACTCTCCCTCTCTCCCCCTTTCTCCTTCTGTCTGCTGGTCAACTGCCACGGTGAAGGCAACTACCATGACCAGCCTCAGACCGCCATAAATCTGGACACTTCCTTCCACTGTCTCCTACTTCAAGAGGAAGCCCAGCCTGTTGCAAACACGATTAACCCTTCTCCTCTCTGTCCACAGCCCGTCCCCCCCTCCCCGGTCATCTCTCCCCAGTAAAGGGGCAGTACTGGAGGGGTAAACAGGGCAAACCAGGCCTCCTTCACACCTTAGCTTCACGAGAGAGGAAAGAAGTGGAGGGAATGTTCCAGATCTTTTTTTTTTTACTTCCCACACAGGAAATGACCAATAAAGTCTGACATACGTAGTCTTAACTCAGTAAAAACCAGAGGGAAACAAATGAACTATCAAAAGACACAACAACAACGACAGGAACAACAAAAATTAACTTGCAATTACTCTTTGAGAATTACTCAAATTTAGGATTTGAGTAAGAAAAGAACGCCTGGTATAATATGTTACTCGGCATAGTTTGGACCGATAGAGGCTATAAGGGGTAAAAATGAAATAAAGTTTGGGGGGAAAGAAAGAACAGCTGTAATTTATTATGCCATTCATTTACAATTTCAAGAAGTTAAAGGACGTCTTTGCCGTGCTCCCCGGTGTGTTAGCTATGAAAGCTAATGCTTTTGTCTTAAAGCTTTTATAAAAGTGCTTCTCTTCTCCCACGTCAAAAAAGTTCCCAAAAAGTCTTTCGAGACACAAAGAATTGCTGGGGATAAGTGAAACGGCGGTCCCAGAATGCCAATTTGCAGCTTAGTGAGGCAGTTTAGTGTGGGCTCGGCAGCGCAGTGAGCGAGAATAAAGATGTGTTGTCATTGAGCTGCTCAAGTGTATCTATGAAATTTCAGATGAAAGGGGGAGGTGGGCTGTCAGTCGATAGCGGGTCCACCGGTGAACTGTGGCAGCAGACTAGAACATGAGCCTGCATCTGAGGCCTCAGCCTGCCTTTCTTACCCAGAGGCAACACACACACACACACACACACATTCTTGTACATTGTGTCTTTGTGAGGACCTCTCATGGACGACTACATGTATTCCCTAACCATTAATGCCTAAACCCAAATGCTAACCATAAAATAGATGCTTAAATCAGGAATCAGGAACATTTATTTGTCATTTCATTCCATGCACCTGCGCACATGAAATGAAACGAAATATCGTTTCCCTGGGCCCACAGCAGTGCAACACAAAGACAAAAACACATATCCAAATTACATGAACACATATAGCCAAACTACAAAAAAACCCATATATATCCAACATATCCACACACACACAAAAAAAAAAAATCACTCCAGGAGAACGAATACCAGGATGACTGGCTAGCAGTTAGCTTAGCTTGCTCCGCTTACGCATCCTGTCAGACTGCCCTCGGTGTTTCCTCTTTGGCCGCAGCTCCGGGCAGGGTCGTGGTCCATGGGCCCTTTGCCCGCAGCTCCGGGCAGGGTCGTGGACCCACAGGACGCAGCAGATCAAAGCTCTCCCAGCCATCAAACGAAGACACAAACTTAAGACGCAGATGTGGACAAAGACACTGCACGGACGGTACTGGGTGAGGCCGCCACAAACTTAAGTTCGCGTCGCCATCTTCCCACACCGGTACTGGGTGAGGCCGCTGCAAACGTGAATTCACACAGCCACTAAAGAAGTGAAGACTGGCCAAAATGTCCTCGCTTTAAAAAATGTCCTCGCTCTTGAGTCGTTTAAAAAATCAAATTGGTCTTCACAAAGATGGAAGTACGAGAACAAACACACACATCCACAAGCACCCACCCACGCACACATGCATGCGCACACAGAAACACATGCAGACACCATACACACATGAGTGCACACATTTATGTGTACAGTGCCCTCATTTTGTCGCAGAAACAGGCATACGCTCACACATATATATTGTGTGCACGTTCTGTATGATTACATTCGCACACGCGCACACACATTTATTCCTGCAGAACAGCACACAGATGCTTTATCTCCTTGCTGTCAGTCAGGCTTTCATTCTCAGTAACAGTTGAGGACACCGATGGAAAAAAAAAAAATTCTGCTGAGGAATAAAGTCATTCATCCCTAGCTAGCCTAGCCTCTTTTACATTCAAGTAGTGCTGATACAACAAGAAAGCTTTCAATCACTTTCAACAGTTCGTTAGTCATTTCCACTTAAAGTCCACGCGCACAACCAGCTGGTAAATAATGGGGCGAAGCATTGGTAAAGCAAGAGCGGTATTGATCTTTTGTCACAATAAATCTGCATAAAGCTCAAACCGCACAACACATTAGCTTGCTAAACTGTCTTATAAATGGTTTCCACTCTGCCAGTCACGAGCACTTACAGACATAAGCCGTGGCATCATTAGACTAACCCACGTGCTTGGGTTTGATGAAAACACGAGGACTTGACCAATCTCCATTTTTAAATACACGGCGTCCACCACAAGAAAAAGAGGTAAAACTTTATAACTACACAAATGAAGCATTAGTTTAGTATTAGTAACTACTGATATCATCATTTGTAAAGCATTTGTAAAGCAAGACATGACCCAATGGTTAGTGCGTTAATAGATGTGTTGTAAATACTTATTAATACTGCAATTGATGATTAATTCATGCACAAATGTATATCTAACTAGTTTATTAATCATATACTTACACTTTCTAAGGGATTTTATGATCCTTTAGACTTTTGTGAGTCTGGAGGTACTGCTGACCTTTAAATCTCATTTGTAAATGCTTTGTAAGGCATAAACAGTCCTCACTTTAGATGAGGTCATACAAAATACTTAACTAACAACTAGTAACCACCTGAATTAATCATGAACTGCAGTAGTAATAAGTATTTATAAAACATCTATTACACTGGTGCATGTCTTGCTTTACAAATACTTTACAAATGATGAATTCGGTAGTTACTAATACTTCACTAATGCTTCATTCGTGTAGCTATAAAGTGTTACTGGAAATGACATCCTTGAAGCTTTTTTCGTTATTTTAAATGTCTCCGCTGAGGCATAGTATATCTGCTAATACCCATCAGCAGCTACTGGAGCCACGTCTCATCATGACACAGTGATGCAGGTGATCGTGTTCATACAGGAACTGCTGCATTTACTCCAGGAAAAGTGACCGCTGTCAAAACAGCGCAATAATAATTAAAACAAAGTAAAGCAAGCTTAAGTCGCTGTTAATAATCACTTGCTGTGGGGGCATCCCGGGAGCGTACTGGTCTATACTTTTCCCTACCAACAAGGGGATCGGTGGTTCGAATCCCCGCGTTACCTCCGGCTTGGTCGGGTGTCCCTACAGACGGATGTGGGTATGTGTGCTGCTCGCTGCACTAGCACCTCCTCTGGTCGGTCAGGGCACCTGTTCGGGGGAGGGGGTGGGAACTGGGGGGAGTATCCTCCCACACGCTACGCCCCCCTGGTGAAACTCCTCACTGTCAGGTGAAAAGAAGCGGCTGGCGACTCAACGTGTGTCGGAGGAGGCGTGTGGTAGTGGTCTGCAGCCCTCCTCGGATCGGCAGAGGTGGTGGAGTAGCAACCGGGACGGCTCGGAAGAATGGGGTAATTGGACGAGTACAGTTGGGGAGAACAATGGGGGGGGGGGGGATCACCACCTCCAAAAAAATTATTATAATAATCACTTGCTGCTTGAACACCAAACAACAGAGGTTTAAAGGGGCAAAACTATGTTATACAAGAGTTTTGTATCGGTAACACAAATCCAATATTGTGACTTTTACATCCTAAAAGATAATAATAGCAGCCCAACGTGGAAAGCAAACAAGCATGCAGAAGGTTAAAGGCAATAACAGCGGTAATTGTTTGCTATTCTTGGCACGTTGACTCCATGTGGAACAGACGTGTCCTGATGACTAACCCACATGTCCTGTTTTC
Organism: Lampris megalopsis; assembly: GCA_022114975.2. Taxonomy (NCBI): domain Eukaryota; kingdom Metazoa; phylum Chordata; class Actinopteri; order Lampriformes; family Lampridae; genus Lampris; species Lampris megalopsis. The sequence continues at coordinate 368,598 of JAJHIY020000501.1, read as the reverse complement.
TTTGTAAACAGGCCTCGGTCCTGGCTTGACATGCTCCTTCGCCAATCGACCGTTTGATCCGGGAGCTGCGTGGCGGAGCCCCCCGCGTCCCCCGTCTTTGCCACCTTCGCCTCACTTATAGAATAACACTGGTGTCACGCGGCTATTAGCCGCACACCGATTTGCACTAGAAAGACCCTCGAAGGAGCCGCGCCACCTGCTCCCTCGCTCCGCATTCCGCTCTCCCCGCACGACATCTGACAACAGTATGTCGCCCAATGAGGTCATTATGTCATTATTACGATAACGTCGCCGGCGAAGTCCCCCGACCCCGGTGACAACACCTGTTAGAAGCACCCCCGGGGACGCGCTGTGCAGGCAGCCTGCATCTTCCCTTTCAGCCGGGGGAGTTAAATAAATAAGTGACGGAGCAACACTGTTTATGCAAATCTCATTTCACATGCGTCTTATGTCCTGCCACGCTTGCTTGGCAGTGCACAGCTGAGAGTGTGGGGCAAGTGACAGCGCCGGGGCTTAATATGACTGATTTCCTCTGTAATGATAATGCGATTGAGCACAGTGTTTGTGGCGAGCACAAAGGGCCCCGTGAATGGAGGATGGTTTACAGTTACTGTGTAAACGATCACAAGGCCCTTTTTTTTTTTATAGGGGGCGGGGGTGTTAAACCTTGCCATTTTTTCTCCCCGGGCTCCTACAGTAAATACAGTAGAGTACGTGTTACCTCTTCGAGAAGACGGTGTGCGTCAACGAATCATGTGCCAAATGGGGGCTGTCTCGGCACTTAACAGTTGCGTGCAGTCAGCTTTTGTGCAGGAGTCTGCCCAAAAGATGGAAAGGATGGCTGGTGATATACAGTATATACCGTGATGACATTTTCAAGTCAACTTCCCCCCCCCCGGCCCCCTATAGACCAACCCTTTGATATCTGTGTTCAGTACCTATTGTTCAGTGTCATGTCTGAGCCACCTCACATGGGAAAGGTCTGTAGATCCGATATTAACAACAGGTTAAACTGCCATTTCATTTCAGCTGAGTAATAGAACCTCACCGCACCACATACTACAATTCCCTGCTCATATCCATTCAGATCAGATTTTACTCAACTGTGTCCTTGGCTTTAGTATTAGTTCTCCCATTCAAAGATAGAGCTTAAGTAAAGGGCAGGCTGCAGTAAATTCACAACTTCTACCCACAAAAATAAACCTGGTAATACAGCACACATGATGTTAGTCACATAATTTACTAAAATGTAAATTGTCCCAGGAGTCCGGGTGGCATGGCGGTCTATTCCGTTATACCAACATGGAGATTGCCAGATTGGATCCCCGTGTTACCTCCCTACAGACATATTTGGCCATGTCTGCGGGTGGGAAGCCGGATGTGGGTATGTGTCCTGGTCACTGCACTAGCAGACCTCCTCTTGTCGGTCGGTCGGGGCGCCTATATTGCTGCTTCATCGAGTCCGGCCATAGTCGGATCTGACGAGACCGGGGCGCGAACCCCAGTCCCCAGTGGGCAACTGCATCGACACAAAGCCGATGCTTAGACTGCTATACCACCGCGGACCCTAATTCCTCTATTTTCCTGTAGTTTGATGATTGTCTCTCAAACTCAAAATTAATTCGGATTCAATGTCAGTGAATTTGCTTACAAATATGAACGGTACAGTAAACAAGTATCAAAAAGCCTCCTTGTATCAGGTCGAAAAAACGATCCAGGGAGAACTTTCACATCAAAGCATGATCATCCATCACATATCGGAACGCTGGACAGATACCTCCACTATGAGAGCGCCGCTGTCATTTACATAACACAGCAGAGAGACTGAATCAAAAGGCAGAGACATCAAAAAGCTACCGAGGATTTTTTTTTATCATCATCATGTCAGTCTCTCCAACCTTTCCATGCCCCAACTCCTCCTCATCAGGCAAGCGGATTACCATGTCACTGTTGGGTATCCCATTTTCCTTTAGAAGAGCCTCGGACCTTTTTTCCCCCCTTCTTTTTCTTCTTCTTCTTCATCTTTTTCTCTTTCTTCTTCTCCTCTTTCTTCTTCTTCTTCTGTGGGGAATTGCCATTTCATCAGTGTTGAGGAGTCACCAGTCGGCTCACTTCATTGTACAGATGAGGTCAGGGGTAGGTCAGCTCCCAGGATCACGCGAAAAGGAGGGGCCCTGGCCTGACTATGCCCCACGGACTGCAGACCCTCAACCCATTCTTTCCTCGTCTTTGCCCCCCCCCCCCGGCACTAGGAATGCTCCGAAGGTCAGCAGCCTATTTGCGAGGACACTTGGCTCACCACAGGGGGTGAGCGCTATCCTTTACAAAAGGCCCCATCATCTGGACAGTGACTAATGTAGCCAGCTCAGTGACAAGTACTGATGAGCAGCCTCGGGCTGGTTTTAGAGTCCATCACACTACTGCTAATGACAAACTCTGGCATTGGCTCTTCAACTCCTGCATCGGCAAGCCCTCACAGAAGGCCTCATCACTGAGGCTCTGAGGCCACAAAGTCACATCACTTTTTGTTATATTGATAAAGCTCAGGTTCGCCCAGTCACTTTCAGGCTGCAGCAGTGAGTAGCTGCTGGCTCTTTAGAAATGAGGCTCCCATGGCCTGATGCCTCATTGGCATCCGCACAAAAGAGGCTGATGAATGGGCCCAAAAGGCCTGATGAAACATTAACATGGCCAGTTGGTCCAATGGGAGGAGCAGCACAGATTAATAGACGAGTTGTTTTTTTTTCAAGGGAAATTTCCTCCCTAAGATTTCTCAGCACAGGGGGGAAAAAAATAATTTACATGAAACATGAAAAAAGAGCATAGCTTTAGAACAGAACAAGACATCAGTGAAAAACGGTGTATTGTTGTGTTGATGTCTCATTATTCGGTGTTTGCACTGTATAATCCATGCATGAAGAAAGAAAACAGAGTGAGACAACCTGTGGCAGAAGCCCCAGAGTAGTCAAGAGCTGTGAAGCTGGACACGGACCAGTGCTGTTCCACCTCTGGCCCCATGTCAACTGCGGCAGAAACATTCATTATTCACAAGATCCATGCATGAATTATGTAATCTGATAGGTCATTCCCAACACTTTAGATGCAGAAGCTGACAACGGGGAATGTTTGGTTTTCAATAGATAGAAAATAAATGCTGCCAGAAGACAAAGTTTTCCTGAGTGGATTTACTCTACTTGTGCCATTGTTGTTTACATGCTGCTGTGCTTACTTTCCCTTAGGTGAATTAAACATGGCCATGTATGTTTTGAATAAATTTTGTTATCCTGCATCAGTGATATCTCTTATGTAAGACAGTTTCTTAGTAGACTGATTTTTTTTGTTGCTTAGATAGACAAACGTGTTTAGTTTGGACGTGTTCTTAGTTTGTAAATATGTGTTCTTAGTTTGGATATATGCATTCTTAGTTTGTAAATATGCGTTCTTAGTTTGTAAATATGTATTCTTAGTTTGGAAATATGTGTTCTTAGTTTGGAAATATGTATTCTTAGTTTGGATATATGTGTTCTTAGTTTGTAAAAATGTGTTCTTAGTTTGGATATATGTATTCTTGTTTGGATATAAGTGTTCTTAGTTTGGAAATATGTGTTCTTAGTTTGGATATATGTGTTCTTGTTTGGATATATATGTTCTTAGTTTGTAAATATGTCTTCTTAGTTTGGATATATGTGTTCTTGTTTGGATATTTGTGTTCTTAGGTTGTAAATATGTGTTCTTAGTTTGGATATATGTGTTCTTAGTTTGTAAATATGTGTTCTTAGTTTGGATATATGTGTTCTTAGTTTGGATTTATGTGTTCTTGTACTTTTTGGATATGTGTTTTTGTGTTTGTGTTGAACTGCTTGTGGGCTGGGGGAAACTATATTTCATTTCATTTCATGTACGCAGGAACACTTTGTCATTTCACTTCATGTACGCAAGTACATGAAGTGAAATGACAAAGTGTTCCTGATTTCTGTGGCCCAGATCAGCTCAATGTATAGTTGGTAGCAGTGTTTTAAAACTGATCAAGAGAAAACTCAGATCCAGTAACCATAGCCACACAATCATTAAGCCCATTCAATGTGTAAAAAGAACGGCTGTATGGACTTTTTGTGCCTTAAATCACTGTGCACAATGCACTGTGTCAATGATATAGTAAAAAAAAAAAGAAGTGAGAAGACTATTCAAATTACTTGCTAACTGTGGTTTACTTGAACAGAGGAGTAATTTCACTTTGGATTTCTTGTGCAATTTAGCACCGAGACAGGATGTCTTCATATCTCTTCTTGTGCAATAATTACCTAATTGTATGCTCTGTGGTATCGCACTGCATGTCTTATGACTAAAGCAAACGGGAAGCTCTTTATACAATTGTTTTGTAGATGTTTTAAGTCAAGTTCCATTGTTGATATAGATGTGTGTGTGTGTGTGTGATTTAATGAATTGTAAAGCGCTTTGAGTGGCTGTTGCAGCTTGAAATGCGCTTTAAAAAACGCAACTTGATTGATTGATTGATTGACTGATTGAAGGGTAATGTGGAAAAGGAGGAAGGAGCCGAAGATTTGTGAACAGCAATGGATGGAAGGCAAATAAGAAGAGTGGGAATTCAGATTTGTCTCGTGGCCACTTTAATTATGAGTTAGAAGTATTGGAAAAATAATCACTCTGTACATATGCTGCACATTTTCAATTATAGTAGACATAGATAATAGGTACGTTATGAGCTGTGCTGTGTGTTGAAGAGTTTCATTCCAAATATATACAAATACATATTTAGATATATATATATATATAATATATACTTAGATATATTTAGATATATATTTAGATATATATTAGATATACTTTTAATTTTTAATTTTTCCTAATTTTAAAAAGGAAACCCTTAATCTTCAATAAAAAAACATTTCAATAAAATTCAATAACATAAATAAACAGAATCAGAATCTGTTTGATTTACCTTCTTTCTTTTTCTTTTTTTTTTTATACCAGGAATCTGACTTGGTTGATTGCTCACTGGAACGATTGTTTTCAATGCAACGAAGCTTATTACACAAAACAAACAAATAAACAAACAAAGGTTAGTGTGGTGTAATATGATTCACTTTATGAAATTAAAATGTATACTGCTTTTGAAAGTGTCGAGGGAAACCCTAAATAACGACAAAAATGCTACCTCAAACAGTCTTGAGTCTCATTTTTGTTTTCTCGTATTCCAGAGATGTTGAATGATTGACATTAGGTAGGGTTTTGTTTTCATCCAAGACACATTTATCACCTATAATGATTCCCAAATGAATTCTGTAACTTATAACTTGAATCTAAGTCATGCACATGTGCACGACTTCAGTCAACGAAACAGGGCTTTTTTTTCCCTGTGTCTACCATCTAACTATTTCCAAATGTTATATAATGTTTACATAAATCATTACATAAGTAAAGAAATAAGCCAACTGGTTATAAGATTTAAAAAGTATGCACTGTGAGAAACGTCTACCTTTCATGTGACTGGAAATAAAATTATATATTGTTTGTTCGTAAATGATGACGCTTTGTTCCGTTTAAAGCAGATTTGGAGGTTTGTGGGTGTTTCTTCGAACTGACAGAACTGGACACATAAATGTTTATGTGTACTCTCTGCAGACAGGATATAGCGTTTTTGTCCCGAAACCGTCAATGGTGTTGTGAGTGCTCGACAAATGAGGAGCGGAATTATATACACACACACACACACACACACATATCATATATACATACATGTATACATATGTGCATATGTACATATGTGTGTGTGTGTGTGTGTGTGTGTGTGTGTGTATCATGTGTGTATATATATATATATATATCTTGAGTTTGAACAGTGGGTTTAGGACAGCAGAAGAAACCCCCTTAGCAGGTATACAGTTCCCAACTGCTTAAAATGAGTTCAACATTGAAACATTAGAGTTAATGTGCAGATTCACTCCATAGGCACAGTAATGTAAATGACAAATGATCTGTCATACTTATGGGCTCTTGGAAAGCCACTCATAATTGAACCATCTGGAAAGACACTTCACTGTAAATATTTCAACATTTTTGGACTAACCGCTCCATCTACGTATAAGCCCGAAGAACTTTATGCCTGCCTAGTTTTTCTTCTCCCATGCTGTTTCCTCATAATGTGATTTATCAGGGGTATGATTTTGCTTTTTAGTGATTTTTTTTCCTCGTGTCTTAGTGTTGGGGGCTTTATTCTTTAATGTCCCTATTTCTAAATATATCCAGTTTCCTAAAGAGGTAGAAAAAAAATGCACGCTTTCTCTTCCTCCTCTTCCCCCAGCCACCCTGAAGCGCTTATAGCTCTACACCAAGGATGAGAGAGAATATTCAATTTTAAAAGATAAAAAAAAAAAGGGAAAAAAAATCTGTCAGGCCTTGCACTGTGCATAGCCAGGGAGGTCATATTGCACCCATGCTTGGTTGTGTCTTGTTGTGCACATGTGGGAGGCCTTGAAGGATATGCCTGTTCTTTTGTTGTTGTTTTTTTGTTTTGTTTTTGAAGACAATGAGATTAGAGAGAAACAGAAAAAAAAGAGCTTCTTCAGGGCTGCAGTCCTTGATAGTCTTTTTGCTATACCAACAATTCTGTTTGTTTGCATGATTTATTTCCTTTTTGCTTTGTTTGGCTCTGTGGAAGCACAAACTTTATCAGCTTCCTAGAGGCGGCCTACGCGTATCCAACTGCTGTGCAGCATGTTTATCTATGTTTTGCACGAGATTCAGGTATTATTCATGAGACTGTTGGCATATGATACCCGATTTATTTTGTTGAGTGATTCTCCGTCTGTCTGTCATTTGAGTACAATACTACGAGGCGCGTGATGGCTTCATCCTAAGTAAGTCTGTTGCACTTTATTCTTTCAATGCCCTTCTCAGATCCACCTGTGCTCCCGTTCTCTGACCCACTCTCTCCCACGTAACCATATTCATCCACCCACACATCAAGGTTTGGTGAAAAAGCTTGTATCTTGGAGTGTCCGGGTAGCGTGGCGGTCTATTCCGTTGCACACCAACACCGGGATCGCCAGTGTTACCCCCGGCTTGGTCGGGCTTCCCTACAGACATAATTGGCCATGCCCACTGGTGGGAAACCGGATGTGGGCATGTGTCCTAGTCGCTGCACTAGCGCCTCCTCTGGTCGGTTGGGGCGCCTGTTTGGGGGGGGGACTGGGGGGAATAACGTGATCCTACCACATGCTACATCCCCCTGGTGAAACTCCTCACTGTCAGGTGAAAAGAAGCGGCTGGCGACGCCACATGTATCAGCGGAGGCATGTGGTAGTCTGCAGCCCTCCCCGGATTGGCAGAGGGGGTGAAGCAGCGACTGGGACAGCTTGGAAGAGTGGGGTAATTGGCTGAATACAATTGGGGAGAATAAAAAAAGGGGGGGGGGAATCTTGTATGTTGCCCCAGATGCAATTATAATCTAGTCTGACCCTTCATGTTATGCACTTTGTGGCCTCCTGCGTTCCACATGCATTTCTTTCCATTTCAAAAACAATCTGAAACCTATGGTCAAAATCTAATGTGTTGAAATAAGTAGCCTTAGTATTAACAACACACTCCGCTTTGTTCTTATGCCTTGGGGGAAAAAAAGAATAGTGGAAAATGGAAAGAGAGACTTAGACATAATACAGGAGAACAATAACGTACGCACAAGGATTTTAGGACACAAACTAATCACATTTTCCCGCACTGGGATAGAGAGCATAACTGAGAAATATTAACCAGTTCTTTTTTTGTTTTGTTTTTTGTTCACTCTTCTCCCATCCCTCAAATCAGCCTTCAATATGGTGGTGTTCAGAGAACAGACCCAATAGGATTGCCCTAGTTAGAATCCGATACAGTTTGACTTGAGCCATTTTGCATCCCTCGCTCATGACAGAGATGTCAGCCACTGTATAGTATCTGCTCACTGTGTGCAAGAAATATCCAGAAGACTGAATTATTATGTGAAGAACAGCTGCAAAGAGAGAAAATTTCTATCTGTTTTTCTGTATTCTAACATACTCAGCTGGTAGTACCAATATGACACATCACACAGAACCCCCCCCCCCTTGTCAATTACTCTGCTAATGAATAGCACAAAGACAAGACAACACATGGAGCTTGGTAGACTTGATCCGTATCTCAATCTTACATGAAAAGCAGGCTCATCAGAGTTGAGAACCTTCAAGGTTCTTTAAACATACAGATTGGTGAAAAAGATCGAGGGAGAGTTTTAGTAGCCACTATAAATCTCCTGATAAATATTAATTCCCTATGAGTAAGTAAAAGACCTGAGAAACAGGGGGTAAGCTGAAAGAAGAAGACGAAGAAGGAGGAGGAGGAGGAGGAGATGATGAATCAGTAAAAGATAAGAAATCCATTTTTACTAATGTACTCTGTAGCCTCTGCATCGTCGGGCAGGTTCTCGTCTTTGTTGTTACCACAACAACATGAAGCCATGCCAACCAGAAGTTTTGCTTCCGCTTGCTTGCTTTTATATTCCTTTTATGGGGCTATGCTGATATTCAATCTTAAAACTGTTAGTAATGTGACGTGCCAATTACTTGC